>JAJQKJ010002115.1:0-80391 GCA_029574335.1 Rana kukunoris | reverse complement strand
GCAGATTCAGCAATTCCAGAATTATGGATGAAAGTTATCAATCCACAAATTTCCCCGACTTTATACATTGAAAGTTCTCCTTGTGTTCAGATGATACAATTGTATCCTATTGTTTATTTATTGTAGCATTTTATACAGCGCCCAACAATATACACAGCATATTCCCCGCCCCCAGGAGCTTACAATCAGGTAGGTCAGTGTAGGAATCAGGTAGGTCAGTGTAGTGGTCAGTGTAGGAATCCGGTAGGCCAGTGTAGTGGTCAGTGTAGGAATCAGGTAGGTCAGTGTAGGAATCAGGTAGGTCAGTGTAGTGGTCAGTGTAGGAATCAGGTAAGTCAGTGTAGGAATCAGGTAGGTCAGTGTAGGAATCAGGTAGGTCAGTGTAGTGGTCAGTGTGGAATCAGGTAGGTCAGGTGTAGTGGTCAGTGTAGGAATCAGGGTTAAGTAAGGTAGGAATCAGGGTAGGTCAGTGTTAGTGGTCTGTGTAGTGTAGGAATCAGGGTAGGCCAGTGTAGTGGTCAGTGTAGGAATCAGGTAGGTCAGTGTAGGAATCAGGTAGGTCAGTGTAGTGGTCAGTGTAGGAATCAGGTAGGTCAGTGTAGGAATCAGGTAGGTCAGTGTACCAGTGGTCAGTGGTTGGAATCAGGTAGGTCAGTGTAGTGATCAGTGTAGGAATCAGGTAGGTCAGTGTAGTGGTCAGTGTTGAAATCAGGTAGGTCAGTGTTGGAATCAGGTAGGTCAGTGTAGTGGTCAGTGTAGGAATCAGGTAGGTCAGTGTAGTGGTCAGTGTAGGAATGAGGTAGGTCAGTGTAGTGGCCAGTGTAGGAATGAGGTAGGTCAGTGTAGTGGTCAGTGTAGGGATCAGGTAGGTCAGTGTAGGGATCAGGTAGGTCATTGTAGTGGTCATTGGAGCACAGGTAGTGGAACTAAGGATCCTCGAAGACTGAAGTGGCAGATACCAAGGAAACTCGGCATGAGGGTACAGTCAGGCCGGGCCCCATGCTGGTTCTGGTGGTGAATTCCTCGTACGCCAAGCCCCATGATGCTTCCAATTTAAATCCATGCCAATCAGGAGAACTGCCTCCTGATTGGCTGTGGTGCCAGCTGTCCAGGTAAAACCCAAATGAACCAGCAGCTCTGCACCAGAGAAAAGACCCGGGGCCGGTTTGTGGCTCTTCCTGTCCTGGTGGGACCTTCCCACTCATTTCATGTCCCGCCACCGCCATAAAAAGTAAAGGAAGATCTTCCTGTAGTGACAGAAGTTCTACCTTTGTGGCCCCGATCAGAGGTGTCCCTGATCAGAGGTGTCCCCGATCAGAGGTGTCCCCGATCAGAGGTGTCCCCGATCAGAGGTGTCCCCGATCAGAGGTGTCCCCGATCAGAGGTGTCCCCGATCATAGGTGTCCCCGATCAGAGGTGTCCCCGATCATAGGTGTCCCCGATCAGAGGTGTCCCCGATCAGAGGTGTCCCCGATCAGAGGTGTCCCTGATCAGAGGTGTCCCCGATCAGAGGTGTCCCCGATCAGAGGTGTCCCCGATCAGAGGTGGCCCCGATCAGAGGTGTCCCTCCCCGGCATGACACTTGTTTTTTTTTTGGCTTTGTTGTTTAGGTTCTTTTTGGTTCTTCTTCTTCTTCTTGGAGGCGTCTCCTGCTCTCCCGCCCGCCAGAGACCTCACTATGGGCTCATCACGTCCCCCAATTACCCCAAAACCTATCCCAACAACAACCACAGCGCCTGGAACATCGCCGTCCCCCAAGGATTCCACATTTCCCTCAAGTTCCTGGTGTTTGACATCGAGCCGTCGGACGGGTGTACCTACGACTTCGTTAAGGTAAGTCATGTATTTTCCTTATTGTTTTTATTAACCACTTCCAGACCGCCTATCGAGTTTATACGGCGGCACTTTAAAGTTGGATATCTCGGTAACGGGAGCAGCGGCTGCCACAACCGAGGTATCCATCTTTAGTGTGAGCGGTCCCGTAAAAGATAACGGCGGTCTCCGCCGCGGATTCGCCGTGAGATCGCCGTTACCGTTACCGGCGGTGGGGAGAGGCCCCCCCCCCCCCTCCCGCCGCTCTCCCGCGCCCTCCGCCGCTTACCGGAGCCGTCGGTCGGGTCCGCTCGTCTGCCGTCGGGGATGCGAGTGAGGGAAATATGTCCCCCCACCCGTCCCCGTAGCTCTGCTGGGCGGAAGTGACGTCAAAACGTCAGTCCCGCCCAGCGTCTTAAAGAAACATTTTTTTTTTTTTTGTCATTTGAAAAAATGACAGTTTCAATTCTTTTTTTTTTATTTTAATTTTTGCATTTTAGTGTAAATATGAGATGTGACGTCTTTTTGACCCCTCCCCCAGATCTCATATTTAAGAGGACCTGTCATGCTTTTTTCTATTACAAGGGATGTTTACATTTCTTCTAATAGGAATAAAAGTGATAATTTTTATTTATTTTTTTTTCCCAGTGTAAAAAATAATAAAATATATAAAAAATAACTAAGAAAAAAAAAAAACAATTTTTTAAAGTGCCCCGTCCCGACGAGCTTGCGGGCAGAAGTGAACGCATGCGCGAGCGGCGAAACCCGCATATGAAAACGGTGTCAAATCAAACCACACATGTGAGGTGTCGCTGCGATCGTTGGACCGAGAGCGATAATTCTAGCCCCAGACCTCCTCTGTATCTCAAAAATTGCAACCTGTAGAATTTTTTAAACGTCGCCTATCGAGATTTTTAAGGGTAAATGTTTGACGCCATGCCACGAGCGGGCGCAATTTGTAAGCATGACATGTTGGGTATCATTTTACTCGTCGTAACATTATCTTTCACAATTTATTGCTGTCTTATTTTTTAATTCAAAAAAGTGATATTTTTTTTTTTTTTTAAAGTGTTTTTTTTTTTTCCAAAAAAGTGCGCTGCGCAAATATGGTGTGACAAAAAGTATTGCAATGACCGCCATTTTATTCTCTAGGGTGTTAGAAAAAAAAATATATAGGGCCAGATTCAGGTAGATGGGAGCATCTTTGCTCTGGAGTAACGCTTCTCATTTACGTTACTCTGGCGAAGTTTTAGGAGCAAGTACTGTTATTCATGAAGCACTTGCTCCTAAAGTTGCGGCAGCGCATCGCAAATGAGCCGGCGGAATTCAAATTGGGCGGGTACGGGGCGTGTAGTATTCAAACTAAGCGCGATCCCGCGGCGAACGTACTTCGCATGCGTCGACTGTCAATGCATCCCAGTGCGCATGCTCCAAATTCTGTCAGTGAACGTCAATGACGTCACATCCCCATTCATGGACGTTTTACGCAAGCGACGCGTTTTTTTTTTTTTTTCGAGGCGATGACGACGCCTATACTTAACATAGGATACTCCACTAGGGGGCTGCTTCATCTTTACGCCGCGTATCGCTTCCGGAAACGTCGGAAAGTCACTGCGTCGCGCCCGAATACGATCGTGAATTGCCGATTCCCGCTGATTAACATATTTTTTCGGCGTTAATCAGCGGGAACGCCCCCGACGCCATTTTTAAATTAAAGTTGCGATGCGATGGCGAAATTCAATTGCGCCGATCGCATCGGAACTCCAACCCGGCGTTTCTTGTTTTCTGGTTACAGAAAACGGAAACGCCGGCTTAAAGCGACAGTTAGGCTGGCGGATCACAGATACCCCCCGCATAACTCTACCTGAATCTGGCCCATAGTGTTTGGGGGGTTTTAAGTAATTTTCTAGCAAAAAAAAAAACTGTTTTAGTCTCGTAAACACCGAATCTGAAAAACACCCACGGTACTGAAGTGGTTAATATAAGAAAATTAAATGCCCTTACCCCAATCGTACAGACACCCGTTTAGGGCCAGTTCAGGAATACGCCAATCAAATCATCAGTATGTGTTATGGGCAGAAACCAACCGCGGCAACCCGGGGCGGCCATAATCTTTTTGATTTTGACATACTGGCCCGGATTCACATACATCGGCGCATATATATATATATATATGCCGCCGTAGCGTACGTCTTTTACGCTACGCCGGCGCAGCGCGGAGAGGGAAGCACGGAATTCACAAAGCAGATGCTCCCGAATCTGCGCCGGCGTAGTGTATATTCCTAGGCGTAAGTAGGTGGAAGTGGGCGTGATCCATGCTAATGAAGCGTGACCCCATGCAAATGATGTGCCGAGCTTCAGACGAGTACTTAAAATGAACTGCTCATGCGTCGTCCCGTGGACGCATCCCAGTGCGCATGCGCACAATCACGTCGAAATAACTGCCCAAGATACATTAATACACTGCCTACGACGTGAACGTAACCTACGCCCAGCCCTATTAGAAATTAAAATTAAAATTATTAAATTATTAAATTATTAAATTATTAAATTATTAAAATTAGACGGCGTTCGTTCCCTGGTCCGTACTGCGCCTCATCTATGGGGAATAACTTTACGCGCCGGGCGTAAAACTTACGCAAATCGCTTAAATCATGCGCCGGGCACAAGTACGTTGGTGAATCGGCGTATCTCCCTCATTTGCATAGAAAATCAATGGGAGCGCCACATGCGCCACATGCGTCCCGTGGACGCATCCCAGTGCGCATATGCGCACAATCACGTCGAAATAACTGCCCAAGATACATTAATACACTGCCTACGACGTGAACGTAACCTACGCCCAGCCCTATTAGAAATTAAAATTAAAATTATTAAATTATTAAATTATTAAATTATTAAATTATTAAAATTAGACGGCGTTCGTTCCCTGGTCCGTACTGCGCCTCATCTATGGGGAATAACTTTACGCCGGGCGTAAAACTTACGCAAATCGCTTAAATCATGCGCCGGCGCAAGTACGTTGGTGAATCGGCGTATCTCCCTCATTTGCATAGAAAATCAATGGGAGCGCCACATGCGCCACATGCGTCCCGTGGACGCATCCCAGTGCGCATGCGCACAATCACGTCGAAATAACTGCCCAAGATACATTAATACACTGCCTACGACGTGAACGTAACCTACGCCCAGCCCTATTAGAAATTAAAATTAAAATTATTAAATTATTAAATTATTAAATTATTAAATTATTAAAATTAGACGGCGTTCGTTCCCTGGTCCGTACTGCGCCTCATCTATGGGGAATAACTTTACGCCGGGCGTAAAACTTACGCAAATCGCTTAAATCATGCGCCGGGCGCAAGTACGTTGGTGAATCGGCGTATCTCCCTCATTTGCATAGAAAATCAATGGGAGCGCCACATGCGCCACATGCGTCCCGTGGACGCATCCCAGTGCGCATGCGCACAATCACGTCGAAATAACTGCCCAAGATACATTAATACACTGCCTACGACGTGAACGTAACCTACGCCCAGCCCTATTAGAAATTAAAATTTAAAATTATTAAATTATTAAATTATTAAATTATTAAATTATTAAAATTAGACGGCGTTCGTTCCCTGGTCCGTACTGCGCCTCATCTATGGGAAATAACTTTACGCCGGGCGTAAAACTTACGCAAATCGCTTAAATCATGCGCCGGGCGCAAGTACGTTGGTGAATCGGCGTATCTCCCTCATTTGCATAGAAAATCAATGGGAGCGCCACATGCGCCACATGCGTCCCGTGGACGCATCCCAGTGCGCATGCGCACAATCACGTCGAAATAACTGCCCAAGATACATTAATACACTGCCTACGACGTGAACGTAACCTACGCCCAGCCCTATTAGAAATTAAAATTAAAATTATTAAATTATTAAATTATTAAATTATTAAATTATTAAAATTAGACGGCGTTCGTTCCCTGGTCCATACTGCGCCTCATCTATGGGGAATAACTTTACGCCGGGCGTAAAACTTACGCAAATCGCTTAAATCATGCGCCGGGCGCAAGTACGTTGGTGAATCGGCGTATCTCCCTCATTTGCATAGAAAATCAATGGGAGCGCCACATGCGTCCAGCGTAACTATGCGCCCACCGTACGCCGGACGTAGGCAAGTTACATCGGTCCGATGAAGTCAGTTTTTAGGAGGATGGGTTCGGTGGGTCCGGCGCACAGAGACGGCGGCGCATATTTGTACTTGGGCGGCGTATCTGGAGATACAAGTGCTTTGTGAATCCGGGCCAAAATGTTTTTTTTTTTTCTTTGTCTGAATTTCTCACTTCCTGTTCCTCCTCAGTAAGCTGTTCTAAATGACTTTCCACCCCTCGGATGAGATGATGGGGGAAAGCTTACTGAGGAGGAACAGGAAGTGAGAAATTCAAACAAAGAAAAACAACATTTAGAAGGGAAAACAAAGGAAAAGGTACGTGAACCAGCAATGCACAAGATTAAAGGGGCCAATTTTGAAAATAAAAGACGAACCTTTAATGAAATTGTGAGAAAATACAACTTTTTTAATTTTTAACTAATTTCCTACTTTTCCCTCCTGACTTTTATCCCCGATCTTCTTCTTCTCTCGGCAGGTGTGGGCCGACGGCAAGGATCTGGGGCAGTTCTGTGGTCCTCCGAAGTCGAAATCTCACCCGGGTCACCGGCGGTTTGTCTCTGAAGGCCACCGAATGAGACTTGAGTTCCAGTCTGACTTTTCCAACGAGGAGCTCGGCTCCACCATCCTGTACCCGGGGTTCCAGGCCTACTACCAGGCAGTGGGTAGGTGGTGGGCAGGGGGCTCCTCTCTAGGTTGCCTTGTGGATAATCTGGTTGGGGTCCACACACATCTCTGGTATTACTGTCACATGGGATGTTTACATTATAGACCCCAGATCTCTCCATAAAGAGGGCCTGTCACCTCCTATTAGTGTCACATGGGATGTTTACATTATAGACCCCAGATCTCTCCATAAAGAGGACCTGTCACCCCCTATTACTGCCACATGGGATGTTTACATTATAGACCCCAATCTCTCCATAAAGAGGGCCTGTCACCCCCTATTACTGTCACATGGGATGTTTACATTATAGACCCCAGATCTCTCCATAAAGAGGGCCTGTCACCCCCTATTACTGTCACATGGGATGTTTACATTATAGACCCCAGATCTCTCCATAAAGAGGACCTGTCACCCCCTATTACTGTCACATGGGATGTTTACATTATAGACCCCAGATCTCTCCATAAAGAGGGCCTGTCACCCCCTATTACTGTCACATGGGATGTTTACATTATAGACCCCAGATCTCTCCATAAAGAGGGCCTGTCACCCCCTATTACTGTCACATGGGATGTTTACATTATAGACCCCAGATCTCTCCATAAAGAGGACCTGTCACCCCCTATTACTGTCACATGGGATGTTTACATTATAGACCCCAGATCTCTCCATAAAGAGGACCCGTCACCTCCTATTACTTCACAAGAGATGTTTACATTCATTATAGACCCCAGATCTCTCCATAAAGAGGACCTGTCACCTCCTATTACTGTCACATGGGATGTTTACATTCATTATAGACCCCAGATCTCTCCATAAAGAGGACCTGTCACCTCCTATTACTGTCACATGGGATGTTTACATTCATTATAGACCCCAGATCTCTCCATAAAGAGGACCTGTCACCTCCTATTACTGTCACATGGGATGTTTACATTCATTATAGACCCCAGATCTCTCCATAAAAGAGGACCTGTCACCCCTTATTACTGTCACATGGGATGTTTACATTCATTATAGACCCCCGATCTCTCCATAAAGAGGACCTGTCACCTCCTATTACTGTCACATGGGATGTTTACATTTTAGACCCCAGATAACTCCATAAAGAGGACCTGTCACCCCCTATTACTGTCACATGGGATGTTTATATTCATTATAGACCCCAGATCTCTCCATAAAGAGGACCTGTCACCTCCTATTACTGTCACAAGGCATGTTTACATTCATTATAGACCACAGATCTCTCCATAAAGAGGACCTGTCACCTCCTATTAGTGTCACATGGGATGTTTACATTCATTATAGACCCCGATCTCTCCATAAAGAGGACCTGTCACCCCCTATTACTGTCACATGGGATGTTTACATTCATATAGACCCCGATCTCTCAATAAAGAGGACCTGTCACCTCCTATTAGTGTCACATGGGATGTTTACATTCATTATAGACCCCAGATCTCTCCATAAAGAGGACCCGTCACCCCCTATTACTGTCACATGGGATGTTTACATTCATATAGACCCCGATCTCTCAATAAAGAGGACCTGTCACCTCCTATTAGTGTCACATGGGATGTTTACATTCATTATAGACCCCAATCTCTCCATAAAGAGGACCTGTCACCTCCTATTACTGTCACATGGGATGTTTACATTCATTATAGACCCCAGATCTCTCCATAAAGAGGACCCGTCACCTCCTATTAGTGTCACAAGGGATGTTTACATTCATTATAGACCCCGATCTCTCCATAAAGAGGACCTGTCACCTCCTATTAGTGTCACATGGGATGTTTACATTCATTATAGACCCCAGATCTCTCCATAAAGAGGACCCGTCACCCCCTATTACTGTCACATGGGATGTTTACATTCATATAGACCCCGATCTCTCAATAAAGAGGACCTGTCACCTCCTATTAGTGTCACATGGGATGTTTACATTCATTATAGACCCCAATCTCTCCATAAAGAGGACCTGTCACCTCCTATTACTGTCACATGGGATGTTTACATTCATTATAGACCCCAGATCTCTCCATAAAGAGGACCCGTCACCTCCTATTAGTGTCACATGGGATGTTTACATTCATTATAGACCCCAATCTCTCCATAAAGAGGACCCGTCACCTCCTATTACTGTCACATGGGATGTTTACATTCATTATAGACCCCGATCTCTCCATAAAGAGGACCTGTCACCCCCTATTACTGTCACATGGGATGTTTACATTCATATAGACCCCGATCTCTCCATAAAGAGGACCTGTCACCTCCTATTACTGTCACATGGGATGTTTACATTCATATAGACCCCGATCTCTCCATAAAGAGGACCTGTCACCTCCTATTACTGTCACATGGGATGTTTACATTCATTATAGACCCCAGATCTCTCCATAAAGAGGACCCGTCACCTCCTATTAGTGTCACATGGGATGTTTACATTCATTATAGACCCCAATCTCTCCATAAAGAGGACCCGTCACCTCCTATTACTGTCACATGGGATGTTTACATTCATTATAGACCCCGATCTCTCCATAAAGAGGACCTGTCACCTCCTATTACTGTCACATGGGATGTTTACATTCATATAGACCCCGATCTCTCCATAAAGAGGACCTGTCACCTCCTATTAGTGTCACATGGGATGTTTACATTATAGACCCCAATCTCTCCATAAAGAGGACCCGTCACCCCCTATTACTGTCACATGGGGTGTTTACATTCATTATAGACCCCAATCTCTCCATAAAGAGGACCCGTCACCTCCTATTACTGTCACATGGGATGTTTACATTCATATAGACCCCGATCTCTCCATAAAGAGGACCTGTCACCTCCTATTAGTGTCACATGGGATGTTTACATTATAGACCCCAATCTCTCCATAAAGAGGACCTGTCACCTCCTATTAGTGTCACATGGGATGTTTACATTCATTATAGACCCCAATCTCTCCATAAAGAGGACCTGTCACCTCCTATTACTGTCACATGGGATGTTTACATTCATTATAGACCCCAGATCTCTCCATAAAGAGGACCCGTCACCTCCTATTAGTGTCACATGGGATGTTTACATTCATTATAGACCCCAATCTCTCCATAAAGAGGACCCGTCACCTCCTATTACTGTCACATGGGATGTTTACATTCATTATAGACCCCGATCTCTCCATAAAGAGGACCTGTCACCTCCTATTACTGTCACATGGGATGTTTACATTCATTATAGACCCCGATCTCTCCATAAAGAGGACCTGTCACCCCCTATTACTGTCACATGGGATGTTTACATTCATATAGACCCCGATCTCTCCATAAAGAGGACCTGTCACCTCCTATTACTGTCACATGGGATGTTTACATTCATATAGACCCCGATCTCTCCATAAAGAGGACCTGTCACCTCCTATTACTGTCACATGGGATGTTTACATTCATTATAGACCCCAGATCTCTCCATAAAGAGGACCCGTCACCTCCTATTAGTGTCACATGGGATGTTTACATTCATTATAGACCCCAATCTCTCCATAAAGAGGACCCGTCACCTCCTATTACTGTCACATGGGATGTTTACATTCATTATAGACCCCGATCTCTCCATAAAGAGGACCTGTCACCTCCTATTACTGTCACATGGGATGTTTACATTCATATAGACCCCGATCTCTCCATAAAGAGGACCTGTCACCTCCTATTAGTGTCACATGGGATGTTTACATTATAGACCCCAATCTCTCCATAAAGAGGACCCGTCACCCCCTATTACTGTCACATGGGGTGTTTACATTCATTATAGACCCCAGATCCCTCCATAAAGAGGACCCGTCACCCCCTATTACTGCATACCTCCCATCCGTCCTGAATTTGGCGGGATTGTCTCGCGATTCGCGGTAAATGCCGCGGCCCCGCGATTCGCGTTAAACCCCCCCCCATGCGTGGACGTATCCCAGTGCGCATGTGCAAAATCACGTCGCAAGTAGTCAATGAAAACGACGTGAACGTAACTAACGCCCAGCTCCATTCCCAAACGATTTACGCAAACGACGTAAACGACGTACAATTCGACGCGGTCCCGACGTCCATACTTAACATTGGCCTCAAATAGCAGGGGTAACCTTACGCCGGACTAACGCTTACGCAAACGACGTAAAATACGACGCCCGGCCGCAAGTACGTTCCTGAATCGGCGTATCTAGCTCATTTGCATATTCAACGCGTAAATCAACGGAAGCGCCACGTAGCCGCCAGCGTAAATATGCAACTAAGATACGACGGCGTAACAGACTTACGCCGCTCGTATCTTAGCTGAATTCTGGCGTATTTTGTTTTCTGAGTACAGAAAAAAGATACGCCGGCTATTCTTAGTAGTTACGCGGCGTATCTCTGGATACACCGACGTAACTAGGTTCCCCAAATGTCAGACATAGGCTTAGTCAACATGAAAGGGTTAAAACTTTCCCCTTCATATCAGAAAATATTGATACAAATACCCAAAGCTGTGCTATACGAGTTCACCACTCAAGGGGAACGTTGTGTAGCTGCGTGATCGACATTCGAAGAACGATCGGCACCTGCTGTGGTTTGTTTTCTTCTCCTCCGTGTGCTTTCTATGTAACATTCATTCCAGTGTTCTACCTTTTCATCCTGGACCCTCTGTTGTCCCCTCTAGACAATAACGAGTGCGCTCTGCCCAATGATATCAGTGCGCTGCGGACCCCGCCATGCCAACATGTCTGCCACAACTATATAGGGGGCTACTTCTGCTCCTGTCTGCCGGGATACAAACTACAGAGTGACAAGAGAACCTGCAAAGGTAAGACTTATATCAGTGATGGTCAGATTTGTTTAGGCAAGACCCCCAAGTGTCAGGGTGTCATTGTTCTGGGACCCCCAAGTGTCAGGGTGTCTTTGTTCTGGGACCCCAAGTGTCAGGGTGTCATTGTTCTGGGACCCCCAAGTGTCAGGGTGTCATTGTTCTGGGACCCCCAAGTGTCAGGGTGTCATTGTTCTAGACCCCCAAGTGTCAGGGTGTCATTGTTCTGGGACCTCCAAGTGTCAGGGTGTCATTGTTCTGGGACCCCCAAGTGTCAATGTGTGTGATCTGGGACCCCCTAGTGTCAGGGTGTCATTGTTCTGGGACCCAAGTGTCATGGTGTCATTGTTCTGGGACCCCCAAGTGTCAGGGTGTCATTGTTCTGGGACCCCCAAGTGTCAGGGTGTCATTGTTCTGGATCCCCCAAGTGTCAGGGTGTCATTGTTCTGGACCCCCAAGTGTCAGGGTGTCATTGTTCTGAGACCCCCCAAGTGTCATTGTTCTGGGACCCCCAAGTGTCAATGTGTGTGATCTGGGACCCCCTAGTGTCAGGGTGTCATTGTTCTGGACCCCCCAAGTGTCATTGTTCTGAGACCCCCAAGTGTCAGGGTGTCATTGTTCTGGGACCCCCAAGTGTCATTGTTCTGGGACCCCCAAGTGTCATGGTGTCATTGTTCTGGGACCCCCAAGTGTCACGGTTCTGGGACCCCCAAGTGTCAGGGTGTCATTGTTCTGGATCCCCCAAGTGTCAGGGTGTCATTGTTCTGGACCCCCAAGTGTCAGGGTGTCATTGTTCTGGGACCCCCAAGTGTCATTGTTCTGGGACCCCCAAGTGTCATGGTGTCATTGTTCTGGGACCCCCAAGTGTCATTGTTCTGGGACCCCCAAGTGTCAGGGTTTCATTGTTCTGGGACCCCCAAGTGTCATTGTTCTGGGACCCCCAAGTGTCATGGTGTCATTGTTCTGGGACCCCCAAGTGTCAGGGTGTCATTGTTCTGGGACCCCCAAGTGTCATTGTTCTGGGACCCCCAAGTGTCAGGGTGTCATTGTTCTGGGACCCCCAAGTGTCAGGGTTTCATTGTTGTGGGACCCCCAAGTGTCAGGGTGTCATTGTTCTGGGACCCCTAAGTGTCATGGTGTCATTGTTCTGGGACCCCCAAGTGTCAGGGTGTCATTGTTCTGGATCCCTGAGGGTGAGGATAGAACGTTGTAATAAGGATAATAGATAATTCTGTGTCTCCTCTCTCAGTGGATTGTAGCAGTCAGCTGTTCACCGAGGAGTCCGGATTTATCTCCAGTCCGGGATTCCCCAACCCGTACCCTGCAGACCTCACCTGCAACTACAGCGTCCGGGTAGAAGACGGGTTCCAGATCTCCATCTCCTTCGTGGAAACCTTTGACATCGACTTCCACCCACGGGCCCCGTGTCCCTACGACACCCTGAAGGTAAATCTTCTTCCCACTGATCACCAATGTAAGGGACATTCTTCTCACTGATCACCAATGTAAGGGACATTCTTTCTCACTGATCACCAATGTAAGGGACATTCTTCTCACTGACATTCTTCTCACTGATCACCAATGTAAGGGGACATTCTTCCCACTGATCACCAATGTAAGGGACATTCTTCTCACTGATCACCAATGTAAGGGACATTCTTCCACTGATCACCAATGTAAGGGACATTCTTCCCACTGATCACCAATGTAAGGGACATTCTTCTCACTGATCACCAATGTAAGGGACATTCTTCTCACTGATCACCAATGTAAGGGACATTCTTCTCACTGATCACCAATGTAAGGGACATTCTTCTCACTGATCACCAATGTAAGGAACATTCTTCTCACTGATCACCAATGTAAGGGACATTCTTCTCACTGATCACCAATGTAAGGGACATTCTTCTCACTGATCACCAATGTAAGGGACATTCTTCCCACTGATCACCAATGTAAGGGACATTCTTCTCACTGATCACCAATGTAAGGAACATTCTTCTTACTGATCACCAATGTAAGGGACATTCTTCTCACTGTTCACCAATGTAAGGGACATTCTTCTCACTGTTCACCAATGTAAGGGACATTCTTCTCACCGATCACCAATGTAAGGGACATTCTTCTCACTGATCACCAATGTAAGGGACATTCTTCTCACTGATCACCAATGTAAGGGACATTCTTCTCACTGATCACCAATGTAAGGGACATTCTTCTCACTGATCACCAATGTAAGGGACATTCTTCCCACTGATCACCAATGTAAGGGACATTCTTCCCACTGATCACCAATGTAAGGGACATTCTTCCCACTGATCACCAATGTAAGGGACATTCTTCTCACTGATCACCAATGTAAGGGACATTCTTCTCACTGATCACCAATGTAAGGGACATTCTTCTCACTGATCACCAATGTAAGGGACATTCTTCTCACTGATCACCATTAAGGGACTTCCCACTGATCACCAATGTAAGGGACATTCTTCTCACTGATCACCAATGTAAGGGACATTCTTCTCACTGATCACCAATGTAAGGGACATTCTTCTCACTGATCACCAATGTAAGGGACATTCTTCTCACTGATCACCAATGTAAGGGACATTCTTCTCACTGATCACCAATGTAAGGGACATTCTTCTCACTGATCACCAATGTAAGGGACATTCTTCTCACTGATCACCAATGTAAGGGACATTCTTCTCACTGATCACCAATGTAAGGACATTCTTCCCACTGACATTAAGGGACTTCTCACTGATCACCAATGTAAGGACATTCTTCCCACTGACATTAAGGGACTTCTCCCACTGATCACCAATGTAAGGAACATTCTTCCCACTGATCACCAATGTAAGGGACATTCTTCCACTGATCACCAATGTAAGGACATTCTTCTCACTGACATTAAGGGACTTCTCACTGATCACCAATGTAAGGACATTCTTCTCACTGACATTAAGGGACATTCTTCCCACTGATCACCAATGTAAGGGACATTCTTCTCACTGATCACCAATGTAAGGACATTCTTCTCACTGACATTAAGGGACTTCTTCCACTGATCACCAATGTAAGGACATTCTTCTCACTGATCACCAATGTAAGGGACATTCCCACTGATCACCAATGTAAGGGACATTAGGGACATTCCCACTGATCACCAATGTAAGGGACATTCTTCCCACTGATCACCAATGTAAGGAACATTCTTCCCACTGATCACCAATGTAAGGGACATTCTTCTCACTGATCACCAATGTAAGGGACATTCTTCTCACTGATTACCAATGTAAGGGACATTCTTCCCACTGATCACCAATGTAAGGGACATTCTTCTCACTGATCACCAATGTAAGGGACATTCTTCCCACTGATCACCAATGTAAGGGACATTCTTCTCACTGATCACCAATGTAAGGGACATTCTTCTCACTGATCACCAATGTAAGGGACATTCTTCTCACTGATCACCAATGTAAGGGACATTCTTCCCACTGATCACCAATGTAAGGGACATTCTTCTCACTGATCACCAATGTAAGGGACATTCTTCCCACTGATCACCAATGTAAGGGACATTCTTCCCACTGATCACCAATGTAAGGGACATTCTTCTCACTGATCACCAATGTAAGGGACATTCTTCTCACTGATCACCAATGTAAGGGACATTCTTCTCACTGATCACCAATGTAAGGGACATTCTTCCCACTGATCACCAATGTAAGGGACATTCTTCCCACTGATCACCAATGTAAGGGACATTCTTCTCACTGATCACCAATGTAAGGGACATTCTTCCCACTGATCACCAATGTAAGGGACATTCTTCTCACTCTTCTGGATAATGTTTGCAGATGATGTCGGGCTGATAACATGCGAATTATTTTTCTGGCCCGAGTTTCTAGTTTTGTAGACAGAGCGGGGGGGGGGGGGGGTAAAGTTTCGGGGCCACGAAGGTCACAAATTCAATAAACAAAACATTAGTGAATATTTAATCTCCACGTCTCTGACGGGTTCAGTGGGTCGGATTTCATAAATGTGAAAAACAACGAACTTGGAATAAAAAGGCAGAAATCTTTTCAGGCAAATTGACAAAATAAAAATGATTAAATGAGATGAAAACCCTCACTGGACATCATTTGCTGCCCTTTATTAGCCCCCTTGTGATAGCAAAAAAAGTAAAAGAAAAGAAAAAAAAAATATAAGAAAAAAAAATACTAAAATGTGTATAAATTAAAAAAAAAGTAAAAAAGTGCAAACTCCATGGACCACTTTGTCCCATTCCTGCCATTACTTCCCCGTGTTTCTATATAATATATAAATGAATAACAATATGTAATAAGATATAAATAAATAAATAACAATATATAAATAAATAACAATATATAATAAGATATAAATAAACAACAATATATAATAATAAATAAATAAATATTAATATATAATAAGATATAAATAAATAAATAACAATATATAATAAGATATAAATAAATATTAATATATAATAAGATATAAATAAATAACAATATATATAATAATATATAAATAAATAAATATTAATATATAATAAGATTTAAATAAATAAATAACAATATATAATAAGATATGAGTAAATAATAATATGTAATAAGATATAAATAAATAACAATATATAATAAGATTTAAATAAATAAATAAAAATATATAATAAGATATAAATAAATAACAATATATAATAATAAATAAATAAATATTAATATATAATATGATTTAAATAAATAAATAACAATATATAATAAGATATAAATAAATAACAATATATAATAATAAATAAATAAATATTAATATATAATAAGATTTAAATAAATAAATAACAATATATAATAAGATATACATAAATAACAATATATAATAAGATATAAATAAATAACAATATATAAATAAATAAATAACAATATATAATAAGATATAAATAAACAACAATATATAATAATAAATAAATATTAATATATAATACGATTTAAATAAATAAATAATAATATATAATAAGATATAAATAAATAAATAATAATATATAATAAGATATAAATACATAACAATATAATAATAATAATAAATAAATAAATATTAATATATAATAAGATTTAAATAAATAAATAACAATATATAATAAGATATAAATAAATAACAATATATAATAAGATATAAATAAATAAATATTAATATATAATAAGATTTAAATAAATAAATAATAATATATAAAAAGATAGAAATAAATAATATAAAATAAATAAAAATAATAAAGATTTTTTTTTGGAGTGAGAACAATAATTCTGGGGTAATTCACTGTTGATTTTAAACTAGTGACCTCTAAAGGCTTTTAAAGCATCACCCATGGAGAATTTTTACTATGATTCCACGGGCATATACATATTTAAGACTAGGCATGTTTTGTATCGATTTACTCGATGCAACCACTTCTTTAAAATTTTATCAAAAAAAAAAAAAAAAATTGGGTATAATATTGTGTTTTTATTGTGCACTAAAATCCGTTTTAATGTATTTTTTTCCATTAAACATGGATAAATAACTGCAAAAATATTGTGAAACTTAACCACTTAAGGACCAAGCCTGTTTTTCAGACTCGCTGTTCACAGGTTAAAAACACGGGGCCAGATTCAGATACAATTACATTGGAGCAGAGTATCAGAGATACACTACGCCGCCGTATTTTAGCAGGCTCTACGACATGGGCGTCCGCTCATAGGGTTAAGGGGGGGGGCGAGTGACCCCCCCTGGAATCAGCAAGGGTCTGCCATACTCGCATCTGTGGCTGTGCTGACTCTCTCTGTGTTTGTGCAGTCGGCTCCACAGCTGTTGCAAGATCAGTGTCACAGAGCTTACAGAGCTCTTTACTGCCACCTCTGGCCGATTCCTGTATGTGCACCCACATGTTTGCTTTGATAACTGTAATGTATTTTCAAATGGACATGTGGAAACAGGACTTGGGAGAAGGAAGACCACCGTGACCTTACAAGTGGGAGCTGTGAGTACAAGTGAAGGGAGGAGCCTGTTTGTGTACAGGGGGGGCTGGCATATATACAGATGAGGGGGGCAGCTGAGTGCATACAGGTATGATCAGTGAAGGGGGGGTGCCAGATATAGGAAAGGTGACCGTAAAATTATGCCCCCCCCTGGAAAAATTTCAGCGGACGCCCATGCTCTACGACGAATTCTGGTAGATTTTGTCCCTTACGGTACGGCGGCGTAGTGTATTTCTCGCCGCGTAATCGAAATACACGATTAGGGGGCGTGAAGCATTTAAATTAGGCGCGTCCCAGCGGCGATCGAACTGCGCATGCTCCGTTCAGAAATTTCCCGCCGTGCATTGCGCGAAATCACGTCGTTACGTCATTTTTTGTTTGAGTAGCGTCGTTTACGGACATTCCTAAAAAATAAAAAAAGACGTCGGAAAACGTTGAAATTCGACGCGGGAACGACGGCCATACTTAACATGGGCTGTCTAATATTAGACCAGCAAAAAGCTGGTATAACATTACGCGGCAAAAAGATGACTAAAGATGGCGTAAGAGATTGCGATAGACGTTCGTAATTTCGTGGATCGTCGGCAAAAGCTCATTTGCATAGCCCGACGCGGAAAACGACGGGAACTCCTCCCAGCGGCCGCAAATTTATTGCAGCGTAGATCCGAAGGCGTACGAACACGTAAGCCAGTCGAATTGAAGCCCGCAGCCGTCTATTCATGGTTTGAGGTTTCAGAGTAGTGAAAAAACGCGCGTAATTCGAAAGTACTCCAGTCTAACGCGAGATAGACAGGAGTAAGGGCTCTGTGAATCTGGCCCACGTTTTTTTTTTTTGCTAGAAAATTACGTAGAACCCCCAAATATTATACTTTTTTTTAGTTTTTTATTAAAAAAAATTAGACAACAGTAAAAAAGCGAGGTCGTACGTGAGCCCACAACCCCGGAGCTGTAAGGTAAGTGCTAGCACCATGTGGTACTCTATGTGGCTCTAACATTGCCATCCCTGCTGCCAGGTGATTGCCGGCGGCACCCTGCTGGGTACTTATTGTGGGCGGAAGTCCCCTGGAACTCTGAAGACCCTGAGCAACAAGGTGGACATTCTGTTCCACACCGACGACTCCGGCGACAGCAAAGGGTGGAAACTGCACTACACGACCAAAGGTAGGACCCGGGCGCTGTCCCATCCGTCCTTCAGCCTCAAACTTATCATTGATTTACCCTCTTCATTGTAGGAAAGGCAAATGTCCCCCACAGTGCCCCGGCTACCAGAGCCATGCCCTGCCTTTATTACCCTCAAGAACGCCTTGCCGAAAACTTTGCCGAAACTTGTAAATGCCTTATGTACCCACTACTCTTCTTAATTGTTCATTGTGTGTATGGCCCCCACGTGCCCTTCTGGTCCCCTGTGCTCCTCTGATCCCACCCCCCCTGCTCCTCTGGTCCCCCCCCCCATGCCCCCCCATGAGGGATTAGCCAAATTGAGAGTTTTTATTTCCCCCAAACTGTGAAAAAAAAAATGGGAGATTTTTCCAGTTTGGTAAATTGGAATCAACGTGGCCTGATGGATCCGTCCGTCCCTGCCTGGGGTAGTCTTTTCCCAGAACCCTCTACCCTAGGCTCCTCCTGGCCCATAATATATAGAGCTGACTAACTCCACCCACCCAGGGGAGGGACCTTGCTAAAAAAAGGATACTAACCCCTTGTAACGGTCAGGGGTTAATACCGTTTATGATATTCCATTCCACCAACCCACGACAGCTTATCGACACTCCACAATCCAGCAGACCAACACGGCCCATAGGATTCCCCAGAAACGAGACACACACAGCTCTGTCTCTGGTTCCAAACGGATAGACACTTTGGGCCAGATTCCCAAAAGAGATACGACGGTGTATCGGAGGAAACGCCGTCGTATCTCTGTTTTTTCCCCCGGGTATCTATGCGTCTGATTCCTAGAATCACTTACGCATAGATACGGCGAAGATCCGACAGGTGTAAAACACTTACACCGTCGGATCGTCGATGTAATGACTGCGCTGGCCGCTAGGTGGCCTTTACGTTGATTTCTCATTTGCCTATGCAAATGAGCCTAATACGCCGGTTCCCGAACGTTTTTACGCCGCCCCGTCGTCGTTTACGTCGTTTCCGTAAGCGTAAGGTTACCCCTGCTATATGAGGGGTAGGCTTACGAAGTTCCGTCGTATGTCATGTTAAGTATGGCGTCGGGTCAGCGTCGTCTTTTTCCGTCGTTTTACTAAGTCGTTCGCGAATAGGACTTTATGTTAATGACGCTCACGTCGGCTTCATTGACGTTTTTCGTCGTGAGCTGGAGCATGCGCACTGGGCTATTTTTACGGCCGGCGCATTCGCAGTTCGATCGGCGCGGGGGTGCGCTTAAATAAATACAAGCCGCCCCCTTTGAATTACGCGGGGATACGCCGGGCCATTTACACTACGCCGCCGCAAACTATGAAGCAAGTACTTGGAGAATACGGCACTTGCTCCAGTAAGTTGCGGCGGCGTAGTGTAAATGGCTTACGCTAAGCCGCCGCGGATTCTACCAGAATCTGGCCCTTTAATGGTAAACTCAGGCTCTTATATACACCAAAAAGAATACTTGCAGTAATCAAATGGACAATGACACACTCCACCCACAACATCATACAATGGGTACTAAGGCCGCGTACACACGATCAAATTTTTCCGCTGAAACTGGTCCGACGGACCGTTTCAGCAGACAAATCTGATCGTGTGTATGGGCTAGCGGACATGTTTGTCCGGCGGACAAATTTTAAAGCATGCTTTAAAATTTGTCCGCCGGAGACATGTCCGTCGGATATGTCCGCTGGTCAGTACACTAACCAGCGGACATATCTGCCCGCACAAGCGTCGAATGGATTAGACGCATGCGTGGAAGTTTTTCACTTCCTGGTTCGGTGACGTGGCGGCGTCAACGTCACCGCCACGTCACCGCGCTGTCTGGTGGCGGGGATTTTGATCCGATGGTGTGTACACACCGCCGGACAAAAATCCCGAGGAGACATGTCCGATGAAAATGGTCCGCGGACCGTTTCCATCAGACATGTCCCTTCGTGTGTACGCGGCCTAACGAGCCTCCAATACACATTTCTTTAGTAGAATTTCTGGCGCCGGGTCTGACACAATCCACATGAGCTAATTAGCTACAGCTGACAAGTCAGACATCATGACTCCGGCTCTTCTCACCTGATCTACAATACACATTTATCATCAATAGAAATTCACACAATACAGTGTTAATTAGCATCACACCATGAAAAGGTCTTTAGAAGCCAAACTAAGGTTAGTTTATATGACAGTAGCAGACTTAATTATCCCCTTAACAGTCTGGGCCAGATTCTCGTAGATGCGCGCCTAATTATGCAGGCGTTGCGCATCTCAGATGCACTACGCTGACGTAACACGGAGTGGCAAGTACCGTATTCCCTAAGTAAATGCGCTCCAAGATGCGCCTGCGTCGCGTAAAATCATGGGCGTAATCCGGCGCAACTCCAAAGTAGGAGGAAAGTGGGCGTGTTGCATTATAATGAAGCGTGACCCCATGCAAATGCAGGCCGGGACGAACGGAGCATGCGCCGTGACATGGATGACCCGCGCCGTGACATGGATGACCCGCGCCGTGACGTGTATGCCTTCTGCGCATGCGCAAAGCCTCCCTACGATGCGCCGGCGCAGGGTATATAATGCGCCCACACATGCGCCCGTGCAGCGCAAACGTCTCCCATTTTTTTGATAGTGACGGCCAAAGTTTGTGCTGGACAAGATGACAACCGCGGTTAAGGAGAGGAGGAAGAAGAATTTCTCCCCAGAGGAGAGGGCCATTGTCGTCAGGGCCATGGAGAAGTATGACTCGCGGCTCCATGGTGCTGACAGTGCCCGGACCAGCAAGTCCCGGAGGGATCAGATTTTAATGAGGGTCGCGTGCCAGGTCAATGCCCTCTCTCATGAGGTCCGGACACCGCAGGACATTCAGAAGAAAATGAATGACCTGCGGCGTCATGTGAAGGGCAAGCTGGCTGCCATAGCTCGGCATGCCAGGGGCACTGGAGGGGGCCCACCCTGCCCTGTCCGCCTGAGTGAGGAGGAGAAGGTGGTTGCCCGCTGCCTGCAGACGGAGCAGGTAGAGGGAGTTGGGGGCTATGAGTCCCAGAAGCCAGCCGTGAGGACAGGTAAGTGTGTTTTAGATTCTATCTGTTGTGTACATGTATGGGGGTGGAAGGGAACATGTGCCAAGTGTGTGGGTCCACCAACATGGGCATCTTTTGTGTCATCCACAGATGTGCAGGAGGGAGCGGGGCCATCTGTTGATGCCAGGGCCCATCAGGATCCATCCCCTGAAGATACAGTCCCTCTGGCTGCCCCCCTGGAACAGGACTTGGAGGGAAGTGGGCACACCTCAACGGAGGAGGTGGTTGAGGAGGGTGTGGTAGTCCAGGACCAGGCCCTCTATGTTGTTGTGGAGGAGGATGGTGGGTTGGCCGGACCAGCCCAGGCTATTCCTCTACCTGTAGCGAACCCCTCAGTGTCCCCCTCCAACCTCTCCAGTCCCTCTCTTTCCCCCCCCCTCATCTCCGGCCCCTCAACATCCTCCCCTTATGCCCGGTCCCCTGCCACTCCCCGCAAGGCGACGTGCAAGACCAGGGGTGTATCCAAGGTCCTGCCGGAAGAGCTGGTCAGACAGCAGGACCAGCAAAATCAGCACCTGGCCGAGGTCGTGGAGGAGATGAGGCGCCTGGCCGACAGCCTGGCATCCTCGGACAATATTACAGATGCCATCCAGGATGTTGCTGTTAACAGCGCAGCAACGCTGACCAGCTTGGGGGAGCTGCAGGAAAACACCTCGGAACTTGTGGGGGAGGTTCATGCCCTGCGCCTTGCTGTCGAGGCGCAGACTGCTGTGCAGACCCGCATAGCGGTTGCCCTGGAGGGCATGCAGGCAGCCAGGGAGGGACGTGGGGATGCTCCTCCTCAACCTGCTGCCCCCCCCCCATCTGTGGCTGCCCCCAGGCAAGTGAGGGGCAGGACCCGTGGCACCAGGCAGAGCCCCCGCCAGGCCCATTAATTTTATTTTTATTTATTATTATGCTCTGGATAAGAGCTTTTTTTATGTTTTATTATGCTCTGGATAAGAGCTTTTTTTATTTTTTATTATGCTCTGGATAAGAGCTTTTTTTATTTTTTATTATGCTCTGGATAAGAGCTTTTTTTATGTTTTATTATGCTCTGGATAAGAGCTTTTTTTTTTTTTTATTATGCTCTGGATAAGAGCTTTTTTTATTTTTTATTATGCTCTGGATAAGAGCTTTTTTTATTTTTTTTTGGATACTGAACACGGTGCAGTGTGAATGGTGTGTGAATGTGAGAGGGTGGCACTCCTGACAGTAAGGGGTGTCACCCTCGGCCGTGGTGGTGAAGTTAACCCCACGGCTGTATTAATGATGTGTGAAAGGTGTATGAATGGACAGCAACATCATTGGGGCCTTGACGTGGCGTTGCTGCTCCCAAGGCCTACATGCTGGACTTGGGCTAATCCAATGCGATGTGCATGTGGTGTGTGTGATCTAGGGACATCAGTGGTGTACACGCGTGCATTGTCTGTGTGCCATGCTGTATGTGTGTGTTTAACGGTCAAAGATTCGTAACACGAGGACCCTCCTGACTGCTCTTCCATCAGCTGACGGGGTCTCCTCTGGCGGGGGGGGCTGTGTGGTTGGGGGGTCAGGTCATCACGTAGGGCAATGTGCAGGCCCTTTCGCATGGCAAAGTTGTGCAGAATACAACATGCACCAATGATCTGACCCACAAAGTTGGGGGAATACAATAGGGCCCCCCCAGACTTATCCAGGCATCGGAAACGGGACTTCAGGAGGCCAAATGTGCGCTCCACCACTGCACGGGTTTTGATGTGTGCTTCATTGTATCTTCTCTCTCCTCTGGTTTGGGGGTTCCGGAAAGGAGTCATGAGATGGGGTCCCAGTGTATATGCAGAGTCACCTGTAAGGGAAAAGACAGGAGGATGGTAGTCATGCATGTGCCACTTCTGTTGTGCATCATGGGAGGGGATAGTCATGGCTGCCACCCATGTCACTCACCAACCAGCCAGCTGTCCCCATACATGTCCTGCTCAAAATCTTCTGGGATGTTGCTTTGACGGTAGATGTAGCTGTCATGGCTGGACCCGGGGTCTTTGGCACGGACGTGCCATATGAGGTATTTGGCATCGGCTATCACCTGTACGTTGATGGAATGCCAATGCTTCCGATTGCGGTATATGTGCTCTGTGGCACTGGGGGGCTGGAGTGCCACATGTGTGCAATCAATGGCCCCGATGGTGCGTGGGAATCCGTCAATTCTGTAGAAATCTGTCATTGCCTTCTGCCGCAGGTGCTCAGTGGTGGGTCTGATGAACTGGTTGGACATGCGTCTGAGGATTGCGGGGACAACCTGGTGCAGACATCTGCTTATGCTGGTTTGTGACATCCCAGCCACAACTCCACTTGTACGCTGGAATGATCCACTGGCCAGGAAATGCAGTGTTGCCAGGACCTTCACCAGTGGCTGCAGTGCACGTGAGCGGTATGTCTGGCTGGTGATGTCATCCTGCAGGGCTGTGGTTATTTCCAGGATGGCAGCAGGGCTGAATCTGAAGATGCGATACACCTCCTCATCACCCATGCCAAAGAGCCTCATGCGCGCTCGGTAGATCCTCTCACGTGCCCCCCTCCTCCTACTCCTCCTTCTATGCGCCTCTTCCTCTGCATACCTTAGTAGTGATAAGACCATGGCTGGCCCTGGCATCATTGGCATACGAATGTCTTGTCCAGTAAGTGTGATTGCTCAGCTCGTCCGTTACGGTGCTGCTGTAGTTGCTCTCCAGCTGACTTGCACACGGCCTTGAGCAAAGTTACCCGTGCTTTTATGAGGGGTATGTTTACTCAAGGCTTTCGAGTTACGCGCACCACGAGTAGCCAACGCCGGACGCGTGTAGTTTCGGGAATACGCGCATCTCCCTCATTTGCATATTTGCATGCTAATTCAATGGGAACTGAATATTTTTCATGCGTAACTATGCGCCTACGCCGTGCTAGCTTAATGCATTTTCGCCGGCCAGACGGAAACAAATTTCGCGCGTATGTGGTTCTGTGTTTACCGCGCATCGATACGCAGGCGAACATTTACTATTACGCCGCGCATATACATTTACGCAGGCGTAGCGCCTCTGAGAATCTGGCCCTCTGTGTTCCCACATGAATGAGTCACTCTATTGACCGGTTGGGTTTAGAATCAACAATCTGTAATATTTCAAGATATCCTGCAATACATTGTGAATTATCATTACTGTCCCATCTCATGCAATCCAAGATATGTCCATTATTTCCTGCTCATGGGTTCTGGGTCCCACGGCCTTCCCGTTACACCCCTGCTTACAAAAGGAACATCAATTAAAATAAAAGAAATACCAAAAACAAAGAGCACTTGATTTAACCACTTCCCGCCTGTAGGATGTCATATGATGTCCTTCCTTTGCAGTCTTCTGGGACACATCACAAGTCCCAAAAGACTGCGGGACCATTGAAGATGTTCAGCAAAGTAGGAGGTTTCATTTCTTGTTTCTCCATGCCGGTTTAAGAATTACTGGTCACTACTGGATCCCTGGACAGGTAAGTGACCTTATAACTGTGTTTCCCCCGAAAATAAGACCTACCCCGAAAATAAGACCTGCCATTATTTTCCAAGAGGGCTGAAATATGACCCCTGCCCCGAATATAAGCCCTACTGTGTCTTTTGTTGGCAAAATCAATATAAGACCCAGGCTTATTTTCGGGGAAACACGGTGTTAAAAGGCAGCAGCTACAGTATTTGTAGCTGCTGACTTAATTTTTTGAGGGGGGGGGGGGAAGCCTGGTGCTCCTCTTTAAGTAGCGCCAAGGCTGATTCCCCAAAAAAGGCAAGTGTTAAGAAAATATCCTTTTGTAACTTGTAGCAATGCAGCTCTGATAACTGAAATTTCACTTTTTTACAGCTGTCAAATGTCCAACGCCCATCACCCGGGATACATTTTCCACGATCAGTCCTATTCAGAGGGAGTATCAGATGAGAGATTACATCGTGGTGTCTTGCAAAACGGGATATCAGCTGATGGAGGTCAGTATAACCATTGGAATTGGAGATCTGTCTGGCCGGGGATTGTTGGGAATTCACTGCATGCACTGGATACCTCCAACATGGACGTTGTAATGACAAGGTCTACTCCATCTTATAGTGTTAAGTCCTTCTAGGGTTGTCCCGATACCACTTTTTTAAGACCAAGTACAAGTACCAATAATTTTTTTCAAGTACTCGCCAATACCGATTACCGATACTTCTTTTAATCTCACATGTGGCACATGTGTCAGTATTTTTTTTTACAATTATTTTTTTAATTGTTTTTTTTTTAACAATATTTATTTTTTATTATTATTATTATTATTTTTATTTTATTTTTTACAATGTTTTCTTTTAAAAGGGTGGAAAGTGTCGGTGTGTTTTTTTAAATTATTTTTTACAATTTTTTTTTTATTTATTGCAATTCTTTAATTTTTTTTCATCAGTTGGGGGGCTTTGGTGAGATATCAGGGGTCTTAACAGACCCCTGACATCTCCCCTTTGAGACAAGGAAAGGGACTAAGGACACAGACTCCCCAGTCCCTTTCTCAGCAGCCTCGGCAGTGCTGAAAATGAATGGAGAGAAGACAGCGGCTCCTCTCCATTCATAAACTGAGACATTGTTATCACAGGAGGTTACGATGCTCAGTATTGTGAATGGACAGTCTGTGATCGCTGACTCTGTCCATATGGAAAAGGTAGGAGCCGGATTTACCGGCTCCTACCTTCCGCTCTCTATCCTGACAGACCGAAAGGGGACAGCAGCGTGGAGGGGGAGAAGAGAGGGGGACAGCAGCCTGGAGGGGGAGAAGAGAGGGGGACAGCATCCTGGAGGGGGAGAAGAGAGGGGGACAGCAGCCTGGAGGGGGAGAAGAGAGGGGGACAGCATCCTGGAGGGGGAGAAGAGAGGGGGACAGCAGCACGGGGGGAGAGAAGAGAGGGGGACAGCAGCATGAAGGGGAAAAAGAGAGGGGGACAGCAACACAAGGGGAGAGAAGAGAGGGGGACAGCAACACAAGGGGAGAGAAGAGAGGGGGACAGCAGCACGGGGGGAGCAAAGAGAGGGGGACAGCAGCACGGAGGGGGAGAAGAGAGTGGGACAGCAGCAGGGGGTCTCTTTTGACTTGTGACATTTTTGGGGGGAACATTGGATATCCAATTTTTCAAGATGGATCTCCTGGCGAGTAGGAGACCTATCAAAGAGCAGTCTTTATAAGGAGGGGTGGCATTGGGTGACCAAGGCAGCAACTGAGGGTCCCAATGGCAGGACGATGTGAAGCAAGGGGTCTATGGGTAAGAGTTTGGTCTTAACCAGATCAAATGAGATGTTGGGAGACTTCCAGGATTGGGCTACTGCAATGAACACAAGAGATCAATCTCCATAAACGTCTCAGGCCGCGTACACACAAGTAGACAGATTTGTTCAAATCGGTCGGGCCGACCGATTTGAACAAATCTGTCTGCTGGGGACATATTGGTTTGATCGTGTACACACGATCAAATCAAAATCCCCGCCGCCAGACGGCGCGGTGACGTGGCGGTGACGTTGATGCCGCCACGTCACCGCACCAGGAAGTAAAACACTTCCGCGCATGCGTCAAAACCATTCGGCGCGTGTGCGAGAAGACATGTCTGCTGGTTAGCGTACTAACCAGCAGGCATGTCGGGCGGACGGGTTCCCAGCCGACAGATTTCAAAGCATGCTTTGAAATCTGTCGGGTGGCCAAATCCGTCGGCTCGCCCGTACACACGGTCGAATCTGTCTGCTGGGACGGTCGGGCCGACCGTTTCCAGCAGATAGATTTGATTGTGTGTACGCGGCCTAAGAGCCTCTAGAATTGGTTGGCCCAACAGAGCTTGTTGTTGGATCTTTTTTAAGATTTGCACCCTTCAATGAGTATATCAAATTGTACACTCAAATCTAAAATATGCAAAGTTTTGGTCAGTCCCACCAAATATGGAGGAACGAGCCTTCCCGTGGTGCCTGATTTCTAAACTTGGGAAGGAAATGAAAGTGGACCGAGTGATAAAACTCAGGGGGGAAAGAACATTAGTTTGAGTGAGTTGTTGCCAAGAGAGATTGGTTGGCAAACGCTAGAATTAGTTGGCCAAACTCTACAACTGGTTGGCCAAACTCTACAACTGGTTGGCCAAACTCTACAACTGGTTGGCCAAACTCTACAACTGGTTGGCCAAACTTTCGAATTGGTTGGCCAAACTCTAGAGTTTGTTGGCCCAACAAAGCTTGTTATTGGGTATTTTTAAGATTTTCACCATTCAATGAGTATATAAAATTGTACACTCGAATCTAAAATATGCAAAGTTTTGGTCAGTCCCACCAAATATGGAGGAACGAGGCCTTCCCGTGGTGCCTGATTTCTAAACTTGGGAAGGAAATGAAAGTGGACCGAGTGATAAAACTCAGGGGGAAGAACATTAGTTTGGGTTTGCTGTTGCCAAGAGAGTTTGGTTGGCAAACTCCTAGAATTGGTTGGCCAAACTTTCGAATTGGTTGGCCAAACTCTAGAATTTGTTGGCCCAACAGAGCTTGTTGTTGGGTCTTTTTTAAGATTTGCACGCGTCAATGAGTATATAAAATTGTACACTCAAGCCCAAAATATGCAAACTATTGGTCAGGCACACCAAATATGGAGGAACGAGCCTTCCCGTGCTGCCTTATATCTAAACGTGGGAAGGAAATGAAACTGGACCGAGTGCTAAAACTCAGGGGGAAGGACATTAGTTTGAGTGAGTTGTTGCCAAGAGAGTTTGGTTGGCAAACGCTAGAATTGGTTGGCCAAGCCGCCAAACTCCTATAATTAGTTGATCAAACTCTACAACTGGTTGGCCAAACTCTACAACTGGTTGGCCAAACTCTACAACTGGTTGGCCAAACTCTACAACTGGTTGGCCAAACTTTCGAATTGGTTGGCCAAACTCTAGAATTTGTTGGCCCAACAGAGCTTGTTGTTGGGTATTTTTAAGATTTGCACCATTCAATGAGTATATAAAATTGTACACTCAAATCTAAAATATGCAAAGTTTTGGTCAGTCCCACCAAATATGGAGGAACGAGGCCTTCCCGTGGTGCCTGATTTCTAAACTTGGGAAGGAAATGAAAGTGGACCGAGTGATAAAACTCAGGGGGAAGAACATTAGTTTGGGTTTGCTGTTGCCAAGAGAGTTTGGTTGGCAAACTCCTAGAATTGGTTGGCCAAACTTTCGAATTGGTTGGCCAAACTCTAGAATTTGTTGGCCCAACAGAGCTTGTTGTTGGGTCTTTTTTAAGATTTGCACGCGTCAATGAGTATATAAAATTGTACACTCAAGCCCAAAATATGCAAACTATTGGTCAGGCACACCAAATATGGAGGAACGAGCCTTCCCGTGCTGCCTTATATCTAAACGTGGGAAGGAAATGAAACTGGACCGAGTGCTAAAACTCAGGGGGAAGGACATTAGTTTCAGTGAGCTTTTGCTATTGAGCTTTGCCTTTAACCAAGAAGACATCCATGGCTTTAGCTTTATCGTACTTTTCTGTCTCCTTCTCCTGCAGAACGACAAGGAACTGAAGACCTTCACCTCTCTCTGTCAGAAGGATGGGACCTGGCACCGACCTATGCCCCGATGTCAAAGTACGACTACCGGTTTATGGTGCTGTTGTTGTCGGTGATAGCTTTGGGCCCTGTTCACACCTTTTCAAAACTTAGATGTGTGTTGACATGCGTTTAATACATTTTGCTGCAAAACACAAGAAGAAGCATGTAAAAGGATGCTAAAAATTGGCAACAAGTGTTCCTGCACTGCGCTCTGGGACACAGCTTGGACCTGCTGGACCCTGGGACTATGCTTAACTCCCAAGACGGTCCTGCAGAGTGCTGCAAAACCTCCTCTCCCTGGTGCATCAAGAGGGCACCGCCCGTGGCAAGGTTCTCATTTGCCCAGGGCAGGTGTGCCTATGACATGAACCTATGTCATCACAAATGATAAAAATGCACAATACGTAAAGTAAAGTGGAACTGGTGTCACATATACACTATATTGTCAAAGTATTGGGACAACTGCCCTTACATACATGAACTTTAATGGCATCCCAGGCTTAGTCTGCAGGGTTCAATATTGAGTTGGCCCACCATAATCCATAATCCCCCCTCCACCAAAAGATTTGGAACAGGAAGGGGCCGTCCCCAAACTGTTCCCACAAAGTTGGGAGCATGCAATTGTCCAAAATGTCTTTGTATGCCGATGCCTAAAGAGTTCCCTTCACTGGAACTAAGGGGCCAACCCAACCCCGGAAAAACATCCCCACACCATAATCCCCACTCCACCAAATGATTTGGACCAGCGCACAAAGCAAGGTCCATAAAGACATGGATGAGTGAGTTTGGGGTGGAGCAACTTGACTGGCCAGCACAGAGTCCTGACCTCAACCAAATAGAACACCTTTGGGATGAATTAGAGTGGAGACTGCGAGCCAGGCCTTCTCGTCCAACCTCATAAATGCGCTTCTTGAAGAATGGTCAAACACTTCCATAGACACACTCCTAAACCTTGTGGACAGCCTTCCCAGAAAGGGCGGGGCCAACTCAATATTGAAAACCTACAGACTAAGACTGGGATTAACATTAAAGTTCATGTGCGTGTAAAGGCAGGCGTCCCAATACTTTTGACAAGATAGTGTATGTTTTTATGTTAAAGAAGTTGTTTTAATACTGATATAAGTTCAGCTGTTGATCTGTTGATCCATCTGTAACGAGACCCTTGCTCGCTCGGCTCCGCTCTCCCGACACTCCTCTGCTACTATTGGATCAGACTGCCGATTGCAACGTCTGATGGTTCGGTCATCCAAGGCTCCGCGATCCGAACTACAGCTATGTGCCGTTCGGAATCCATTAGAACAAAACACCAGGCAGGCTGTATGTATGTTCAAACATGAAGACTCTTTTATTGGAAGCCACACAACACAATTTAATACAGAATTTGGAGCATCCCGCCCCCCAACAACCGCTTTCCTATTGGTCAATTGTAAAGTACATATGTAGTTCCCACTCAGGTCCTCCTTAGCCATGCAAATGAGGACTTAGAATAGTCAACAGGGATTGGTCCGATAGCTTGAATAGCATGACTGCTATGTGTAATGAGACAGAAGCCCCAGGGGGCAATCAATGTACACAATAGCCAGACACAGAACAATGGAGCCGTCTGGAGCCTTAAGACAGGGCAGAAGACCCCCCAATTTCCAGGAGACACTTCTGCATTCCATGGTCCATGACACCATCTTTCAATAATTATCTTAGTTTCAGAAAATAAACATTGGTTCTTTAGAAGGGAACATCTTTATGTTATTTTTGAGCTCCTTCCCTGCATGAAGCCCGATTTGTGAGCTCTTTCCCTGCATGAAGCCCGATTTGTGAGCTCCTTCCCTGCATGAAGCCCGATTTGTAAGCTTCTTCCCCCGCATGAAGCCCAATTTGTGAGCTCAAGTAAAGCTCATTTGTTAGTGCCGCTTCTCACGTGAGCGCATCTGTCTACTTGTGATTTGCCACTAAGATAAAATGTAGAGTCTGATCACTGGGGGAGAGGAGACTGAGGAAATGATTCTTCTTGCATGCAGCAGACTGGTGACATCATCTCAGTCTAGACAAAGTCTCCGGACTTCACTGCTGAGTTAGAAATGATACTGTTGCTGTATACAGTGACATGTTGGGAATTTATTCATACAGACTTTGCAACGTTACTGGAAGACCCTCTCCAAGGTGTGAATGGGGCCTTGGTTAGTGACATTGTTTATTCTTGTATCTTTTTTATGTTATTATTTTCATAGTATTTGGGCCAATAACATTTTCTGTTGTATATAATTGGTGTCTGGGATGTGAATGTGACCGGTCGGTGTCAGCAGTGCACCTGACATATATGTTACGTCCTTGTTGGGCTGCTCTGTGTTCCTGTCACAGCCAATCACTGTCAGTATTACATTTCTCTGTTTTTTTTTTTGCAGTTCTAAGCTGTAAGAGTCCGGACGTTCTGCGCAATGGTCAGTACACCTTCCTGACCGAGCCCAACACACCGACGTACCTCTCCACCATCACCTACAGCTGTAACGAGCCGTACTACAAGATGGTGACCCAGAGAGACAGCGGTACGCACATCATGGTCAATTCTGTTATAAGGGGGTTGAGGTGGAGGAGAGTTTATGGGGTCTACATCCTGGGGACCATGCTAGTAGTGTGGGTCTCTGGGCACTCGTGTCCTGGTATGGGGTTTATTTTTCTGACATATTAATAAAGGGTTTGGGCTGAAGGAGACATTATGGGGTCTACATCCTGGGCACCAAAGTCTTCGGGCACTGTATTTATAAAGGGGTTTGGGTGGACAGGACATTATGGGGTCTACATCTTGGGCACCATGTTAGTAGTGTGGGTCTCCGGGAAATATTTCTGCCATACTAGTATTGGGGTTTGGGTGCACGGAACATTAAGGGGTCTTCATCCTGGGCACCAAGGTCTTCGGACACTCAGGTCCTGGTATAGGTTTTATATTCCTACAATATTTATAAAGGGGTTTGGGTGGACAGGACATTATGGGGTCTATATCTTGGGCACCATGCTAGCAGTGTGGGTCTCCGGGCACTGAGGTCCTGGTATAGGTGTAATTTTTCTGCCATATTTATAAAGGGGTTTGGGTGAAGGAGATATTATAGGGTCTGCATCCTGGGCACCAAGGTCTTTGGGCACTCAGGTCCTGGTATATGTTTTATATTCCTACCAAATTTATAAAGGGGTTTGGGTGGACAGGACATCCTGGGCTCCATGCTAGTAGTGTTGGTCTCCGGGCACTCAGATCCTGGTATAGGTTTTTATTTTTCTGCCATATTTATAAAGGTGTTGGGGTGAAGGAGACATTATGGGGTCTACATCCTGGGCACCAAAGTCTTCGGGCACTGTATTTATAAAGGGGTTTGGGTGGAGAGGACATTATGGGGTCTACATCTTGGGCACCATGTTAGTAGTGTGGGTCTCCAGGCACTCAGGTCCTGGTATAGGTTTAATTTTTCTGCCATACTAGTATTGGGGTTTGGGTGCACGGGACATTATATGGTCTTCATCCTGGACACCAAGGTCTTCGGGCACTCAGGTCCTGGTACAGGTTTTTTTTCTGCCATATTTAAAAAGGGGTTTGGGTGGAGGGGACATTATTATTATTATTATTTTATTATTATTATTTTTGTTGCCCTGTTGCTATCTTTGTAAGGTGACCTTGAGTTTTCTGAAAAGCCCCTATAAAGAAAATGTATTATTATTATTATTATTTTGGGGTCTACATCTTGGGTACTATGCTAGTAGAGTGGATCTTTGGGCACTCATGTCCTGATATAGGTTTTATGTTCCTGCCATATTTATAAAGGAGGTTGGGTGGAGGGGGCATATTGAGGTCTACAACGTGGGCACCATGCTAGTAGTGTGGGTCTCCAGGGACTTATAGACTGGTATAAGTTTGTTTTTCCTTCTGTATTTATAAAGGAGTTCAGGTGGAGAGCACATTATGGGGTCCACTTCCTGGGCTCCACACTCGTAGCTTGGATCTCCGGCACTCATGTCCTGATATAGGTTATATTTTTTTGCCATATTTATAAAGGGGTTGGGATGAAGGAGACATTATGGGGTCTTCCTCCTGAGCACCAAATTCTTCGGGCACTCAGGTCTTGGTATAGTTTTTATATTCCTACCATATTTTTAAAGGGGTTTGAGTTGAGGGGATATTATGGGGTCTTCATCCTGGGCATCAAGGTCTCCAGGCACTCATGTCCTGGTATAGATTTGATTTCCCTACCATATTAGTATTGGGCTTTGGGTGCACGGGATATTATAGGGTCCTTATCTTGGGCACTCAGGTCCTGGTATAGATTTTATATTCCTACCAAATTTATAAAGGGGTTTGGGTGGACAGGACATTATGGTGAGGTCTACATCTTGGGCACATTTCTAGTAGTGTGGGTCTCCGGGCACTGAGGTCCTGGTATAAATTTAGATTTCCCTGGCATATATATATATATATATATATATATATATAAAGGGGTTTGGGTGGAGAGGACATTATGGGGTCTACATCCTGGGCACATTTCTAGTAGTGTGGGTCTCCGGGAATTCAGGTCCTGGTATAAGTTTGATTTAAAAGCTGTGGCTTGCTTTTACTGCCCCCATCAATCTGTCTGGACGTGCCCCTAGAGGGGGTATCCCTTACATTGGAGAAATTCCTTCTCACTTCCTGTTTTGTCTCCAGGACAGGAGGTCAAGGGAAATCTCCACAGTAGGACACGCTCAGGATCTGTTGGCATCAGTTGGAACTCGTCCATGCTCCTCACATGAATCTCCCAACCAAAGTACCAGCTGCAAACCAATGACCCAACAATGCTTTATTGTTCCAGACAACAAGCACAAAAAATCCCCGCCCCCCAGACGCATTTCGCCCAAATGTGCAACTCGTCAGTACATATAATGGCACCAACTTGTAGTAAATAAGCTCATCAATGTGCAGTAATATTGTAAACGGGAACTCTGAGAAAAAATATAGAAGAAAGATTGAGCCAGCTTAGTTTTGGCTGCTGTGGATGCTGAAATTCTCAGTTGTGTTCTGTAAAGGATGCAATGTAAGTGACGACATTCTGGGTGCTGCTGCTGCAACTTCCCATCTTGTACAGCCATGATAGGAAGGGGGGTCGCTCACTCAGCACCCCCTCCATTTAAAAAAAATAAAAGATCTTGTAGTATTAAGGAATACAAGGTGCTCTGTGATTGGAGGAGGTTAGCTGGCAATGTTCACCCGTCTCTCTTCTCCCCTCATCCAATCACAGAATGCTTTGTATGAGAAGGATGCAAGACGTTTTCTGGATGGACGGGGTGCCAAGCGAGTGACCTCCTATCATCAAAGTGTTGTGCCTTACAGTTCTCTTCCACAATTCAAGTCAATGAGACGGCACTGCTCTAATCTTTGCTAATAATGGTGACCCCAGAAATTCCTCTACTAACGCCATAATGTTTGTATGTTCTCCAGCTGAGTTCACCTGTACAGAGGATCGGATCTGGAAGGATGTGAATGGAGGAGTCCATATTCCCATCTGTGTGCCAGGTATATAAATGGGGTACAAATACCGTCCTGCACTGATCGGGGGGGGGGGGGGGGGGGTCCAGGATATACCACCATGGGTTCAAATGATACAAATGTAGCAAAAAAATATTTGTGGAAATCTTCTTCTTTATACTTCTTTCCAGGGGCAGCCCGTCCATTAAGGGTGCATGGGCGCCGACCCCCCACACCCATTCGTCCAGCCCCTTTCAGGACACCGACACATGTATTGCAATGCAAGGGGGGGGGGGTTTGAAGCACCGAATAATAGAGCCAGAGCCTCCAATAGGCATCAATATAGGGTGGGCTCGGGTCGTAGAGAGTGCGCTCCAAGCCAACTCAGGTGTGTTACAACAGCGAATGAATATTCACTGTTGTAACACTGATCCTCCTCCCAGCCAATCAGGAAGCTGCTGGTTTTGACACCAGTCACCCAATTGGCTGAAAGGACAGGCGATTCTATTGGATGACTAGGAGGAGGGGAGGAGCTGGAAGCTGCCATGGAGGAGAGGACTCTGAGCTGCTGCATCATGCTGCCCGCCACCGCTGATGGGGTAAGTGCCGGACCGAGCGGCACACAGCAGGTGGTTGTTTGCGGTCCCCCCTCCCCCAAAAAAAACACCAGCCCCTGCTTCTCTCTCCTTCTTCCTTCTTCTTCTACTTTATTTTTTCTTAATTCTTCTTCCCTCTTCTTTAATTTCTTACTTTTACCTCTTTTCTTCTTCTTTCTTTGTCTTCATTCTTCTTATTTCTTCTTCTTTTCTCTTCTTTATTATTTTTCTTCCTTTTTCTTTCTCCTTCTTGTATCCCTTTCTTCTTCTTTTTTTTTATTTTTTTTATCTTTCTTGTTCTTCCTTCATCTTTTCTGTTTTTCTTTTAACGTCATTCTTCTTTCTTTTTTCTTCTTTCTTCCTTTTTCCTCTTCTTTTAATTTCTTTATTTTTCTTCTTCTTCTTTTTCCTTTTTTCTTCTTTCATTTTCTTCATTCTTCTTATTTTTTTCTTCTCCCTTATTCATCTTTCTTCTTCTTCTTTCCTCTTTCTTCTTTCTTCTCCACCCTTCTTTCTTCTTTTCTGTTTCTTTCTACTTCATCCAGACCGGCACACTTAAATTTGGCAAACACGCACAAAAAGAGTGTATAAACTATACGCAATTGTCCCCAGAGAGACATCCCTTTACATCAGGGTCCCCAGAGAGCTCCCCACTTACATCAGGATCCCCAGAGATCCTCATCCTCACATCAGGATCCCCAGAGAGCCCCCCCTTACATCAGAGTCCCCATAGAGCCTCCCCACTTACATCAGGGTCCCCAGAGAGCTCCTCTTTACATCAGGATCCCCAGAGAGCTCCCCACTTACATCAGGGTCCCCAGAGAGCTCCCACTTACATCAGGGTCCCCAGAGAGCTTCCACTTATATCAGGGTCCCCAGAGAGCTCCCTCTTACATCAGAGTTCCCAGAGAGCTCCCCACTTACATCAGGATCCCCAGAGATCCTCATCCTTACATCAGGATCCCTAGAGAGCCTCATCCTTACATCAGGATCCCCAGAGAGCTCCCCACTTACATCAGGGTCCCCAGAGAGCTTCCCACTTACATCAGGGTCCCCAGAGAGCCCCCCTTACATCATGGTCCCCATAGCGCCCACCCTTACATCAGGGTCCCAGAGAGCCCCCCCTTACATCAGAGTCCCCATAGAGCCTCCCCACTTACATCAGGGTCCCCAGAGAGCCCCCCCCCTTACATCATGGTCCCCACAGAGCCCCCCCTAACATCAGGGTCCCAGAGAGCCTCCCCCTTACATTGGGTCCCCAGAAAGCATCCCAGTGACATCAGGGTCCCCAGAGAGACCCTCTTTACCTTTGAGTCCCCAGAGAGCCCCCCTTACATCACGGTCCCCAGAGAGCCTCATCCTTACATCAGGATCCCTAGAGAGCCCCCCCTTACATCAGAGTCCCCATAGAGCCTCCCCACTTACATCAGGGTCCCCAGAGAGCCCCCCCTTACATCATGGTCCCCATAGAGCCCCCCTTACATCAGGGTCTCAGAGAGCCTCCCCTTTACATTGGGTCCCCAGAAAGCCCCCCAGTGACATCAGGGTTTCCCAGAGAGCCCCTCTTTACCTTTGACTCCCCAGAGAGCCCCCCTTACATCACGGTCCCCAGAGAGCCTCATCCTTACATCAGGGTGCCCATAGAGCCCCCCTTACATCAGGGTCCCCAGAGAGCGTCCCCCTTGCATTGGGTCCCCAGAGAGTCCCCCACTGACACCAGGGTCCCAAGAAAGCCCCTCATTACCTTAGAGTCCCCAGAGAGCCCCCCACTGACATCAGGGTCACCAGAGAGAGGGTGGGCAGTGAGTGATAATGTAATCTGTCTGCTGCCCGCGGCTGCACAGTGAGGGTGGAGCAGCAGTGATGCAGAGTGGGTGGTGAGAGATGATGTCATCTCTCTGCTCTCTCGCCTGCCCGGCTCTCCCATGCTGTTTGTCCACTCTACCTCTCCCATGCTGCCTGCCGCACGGCTGCAGAGATGCAACGGCCGCGGCCCTGTGGTTGGGGACCCCTGGGACTCAGGGCTTTGGGACTCAGGTACGAGGCTATAGCCCAGAAAAGCCACCTCCTAGCAACGCCACTGGCTGTCACTGAAACCGGCCCACTGAGCCATCGGCCCACCGGGAAACTCCTGGTAGTACCGATGGCCAGTACATGCCTGTTCTTCTTCTCCTGTCTTTTTCTTCTTTCTCCTTATTCTTCCCCTTTCTTCCCCATCCTTCCTTGGTTCTTTTTTTTTTTTTTCTTCCTTCTTCTTCCTCCTTCTTCTGCTTCTTCTTCTTTTCTTTTTTTTTTTTCTTTCTTCCTCTTTCCTCTGTAAATTGGACTAAAAGCACAGACAGTCTTATTTTCCTTCCAAGCTCTCCTCTGTAAACGAGACATTTCTGCTCCCCGTGTAATGGAGAAGAAGATGTCATTGTGATCCAAATCAGGAGAACAGCCTAGTGACATCCATAAGAACCGTGCAATTACTGAGTGTCGTCATCCTAGGACAGGAAGGGTCCTAAGTAATATACTTTTGGTAATGTAGTGCAGTGGTCTCCAAACTGTGGCCCAGGGGCCAGATGGGGCCCTTTCCTTGCTTTTATGTGGCCCTTTGGGGCACTATTTCATCCACTGATACCAACAATGTGGCAAAATTCCCCTCACTGACATCAATAAAGGGGCACATTCCTACCAATGACACCAATGATTGGACACTAAATGATTGCCTCCCAATGACACTAACAATGAGGCCCAGTGACTCCAATAATGGGATACAATTCTCCCAACGACACTTATGATGGGACACTTTTCCTGCCACTGACACCAATGATGGGACACTATTCCTCCCACTGGTACCAATGATGGGACACACTTTCTCCCACTGACACCAATGATGGGACACTATTCCCCCCCCACTGACACCAATGATGGGACACTATTCCTCCCACTGACACCAATGATGGGACACTATTCCCCCCACTGACACCAATGATGGGACACTTTTTCCCCCACTGACACCAATGATGGGACACTATTCCTCCCACTGACACCAATGATGGGACACTATTCCTCCCACTGACACCAATGATGGGACACTATTCCTCCCACTGACACCAATGATGGGACACTATTCCCCCCCACTGACACCAATGATGGGACACTATTCCTCCCACTGACACCAATGATGGGACACTATTCCTCCCACTGACACCAATGATGGGACACTATTCCTCCCACTGACACCAAAGATGGGACACTATTCCTCCCACTGACACCAATGATGGGACACTATTCCTCCCACTGGTACCAATGATGGGACACACTTTCTCCCACTGACACCAATGATGGGACACTATTCCCCCCCACTGACACCAATGATGGGACACTATTCCTCCCACTGACACCAATGATGGGACACTATTCCCCCCACTGACACCAATGATGGGACACTTTTTCCCCCACTGACACCAATGATGGGACACTATTCCTCCCACTGACACCAATGATGGGACACTATTCCTCCCACTGACACCAATGATGGGACACTATTCCTCCCACTGACACCAATGATGGGACACTATTCCCCCCCACTGACACCAATGATGGGACACTATTCCTCCCACTGACACCAATGATGGGACACTATTCCTCCCACTGACACCAATGATGGGACACTATTCCTCCCACTGACACCAAAGATGGGACACTATTCCTCCCACTGACACCAATGATGGGACACTATTCCCCCCCACTGACACCAATGATGGGACACTATTCCTCCCACTGACACCAATGATGGGACACTATTCCCCCCACTGACACCAATGATGGGACACTATTTCTCCCACTGACACCAATGATGGGACACTATTCCTCCCACTGACACCAATGATGGGACACTATTCCCCCCACTGACACCAATGATGGGACACTATTCCTCCCACTGACACCAATGATGGGACACTATTCCTCCCACTGACACCAATGATGGGACACTATTCCCCCCACTGACACCAATGATGGGACACTATTCCTCCCACTGACACCAATGATGGACACTATTCCTCCCACTGACACCAATGATGGGACACTATTCCTCCCACTGACACCAATGATGGGACACTATTCCTCCCACTGACACCAATGATGGGACACTATTCCTCCCACTGACACCAATGATGGGACACTATTCCTCCCACTGACACCAATGATGGGACACTATTCCTCCCACTGGTACCAATGATGGGACACAATTTCTCCCAATGACGCCAACAATGGGAAATTGTTTATTCCCACTGTCGTCTGGACCTTTTCTGCTCCCAATGGCCACAATACGCCCCCCCCCCCACCTTTAACTCTGAAGGACAGTAAACTGGCCCTTTGTTTAGAAAGTTTGGAGACCCTTAATGTAGTGTATGTAACACTTTAGCGCTGACAGACCCTGGGGGCCCCATAATCTCCTATTGCCCGGGGGCCGCCATGAGTTGTCATTCCGCCCCTGGGGGCCCCATAATCTCCTATTGCCCGGGGGCCGCCATGAGTTGTCAGTCTGCCCCTGGGGGCCCCATAATCTCCTATTGCCCGGGGGCTGCCATGAGTTGTCAGTCTGCCCCTGGGGGCCCCATAATCTCTTATTGTCCGGGGCCGCCATGAGTTGTCAGTCCGCCCCTGGGGGCCCCATAATCTCTTATTGCCCGGGGGCCCCATGAGTTGTCAGTCCGCCCCTGGGGGCCCATAATCTCCTATTGCCCGTTGGCCGCCATGAGTTGTCATTCCGCCCCTGGGGACCCCATAATCTCCTATTGCCCGGGGGCCGCCATGAGTTGTCATTCCGCCCCTGGGGGCCCCATAATCTCCTATTGCCCGGGGGCCGCCATGAGTTGTCAGTCCGCCCCTGGGGGCCCCATAATCTCCTATTGCCCGGGGGCTGCCATGAGTTGTCAGTCTGCCCCTGGGGGCCCCATAATCTCTTATTGTCCGGGGCCGCCATGAGTTGTCAGTCCACCCCTGGGGGCCCCATAATCTCTTATTGCCCGGGGGCCCCATGAGTTGTCAGTCCGCCCCTGGGGGCCCATAATCTCCTATTGCCCGGTGGCCGCCATGAGTTGTCATTCCGCCCCTGGGGACCCCATAATCTCCTATTGCCCGGGGGCCGCCATGAGTTGTCATTCCGCCCCTGGGGGCCCCATAATCTCCTATTGCCCAGGGGCCGCCATGAGTTGTCAGTCCGCCCCTGGGGGCCCCATAATCTTCTATTGCCCGGGGGCCGCCATGAGTTGTCAGTCCGCCCCTGGGGGCCCCATAATCTCCTATTGCCCGGGGGCCGCCATGAGTTTTCAGTCCGCCCCTGCTGATGTCAGTTGATTAATCGTGAGCTCTTTTGCCCACAGTGTGCGGAAAGCCTTCGAATCCCGTCACCGGACACGGCCGCATTATCAACGGCGCAGACGCGGAAGTGGGGAACTTCCCTTGGCAAGTTTTGCTGCTTAAAACTGGGCGTGGCGGCGGCATTCTGATAGGAGAACATTGGGTGATGACGGCCGCCCACGTGATACGGGAAAAGACCGACGAAGGAGATCCAGACGACGCCAACGACCTGCATGTTTTCATCGGGGACACGGATGTGGAGAAGCTGATAAATCGAAGTAACCTGGCCGTTCGGGAAGTTCACGTGCACCCGAGTTACGTCCCCGGCTACCACGACCACGACATCGCTCTGATTCGCCTCAAAGATCCCGTCACCATGGACCAGAACACCTCCCCCATCTGCCTCCCCGAAGACGGCGACGAGCCCTTGTATGACGCCGGCACCGTGGGGTACGTGAGCGGATTCGGAATGACGGAGAGGAACAAGATTTCCAATCTTCTGAAGTACGTGGCTTTGCCCGTGGCCCAGCGGGACAGTTGCCAGCAACAGCTCAAGAAGAAACAGAGCAGCCTGCCTTCAAGCAGTCGCATCAAAGGGGAGAAATTCACAGAGAACATGTTCTGCGCCGGATATCCAGAGGCCGAGAAACGTCAGAGGGACTCGTGCCAAGGAGACAGCGGGGGGCCGTACGCCTCTCTGAACGAGGACAAGTGGGTGGCCACGGGTATCGTGTCTTGGGGTATTGGTTGTGGTACCGGCTATGGCTATTACACCAAAGTCAGCAATTACATTGATTGGATCAAAGGCCACCTGAACAGTTAACCACTTCGGCCCCCGGAGGATTCGGCTGCCCAATGACCACGCCATTTTTTTTTTTGCGATTCGGCACTGCGTCGCTTTGACTGACAATTGCGCGACGCGGCTCCCAAACAAAATCAACGTCCTTTTTTATTTTTTTATCCCACAAATAGAGATTTCTTTTGGTGGTATCTGATCACCTCTGTGTTTTTTTTTTTTTTTAATTTTTTGCGCTATAAACAAAAATAGAGCGACAATTTTGAAAACCGATTCGGCGCTGCGTCGTTCTAACTGACAATTGCGCGGTCGTGCGACGCGGCTCCCAAACAAAATTGGCGTCCTTTTTTCCCCACAAATAGAGATTTCTTTTGGTGGTATTTTATCGCCTCTGCGGTTTTTTTTTTGGGCTATAAACAAAAATAGAGCGACAATTTTGAAAACCGATTCGGCACTGAGTCGCTTTAACTGACAATTGCGCGGTCGTGCGACGTGGCTCCCAAACAAAAATTGGCGTCCTTTTTTCCCCACAAATAGAGATTTCTTTTGGTGGTATCTGATCACCTCTGCGTTTTATTTTTAATTTTTTGCGCTATAAACAAAAATAGAGCGACAATTTTGAAAACCGATTCGGCGCTGCGTCGTTCTAACTGACAATTGCGCGGTCGTGCGACGCGGCTCCCAAACAAAACTGGCGTCCTTTTTTCCCCACAAATAGAGATTTCTTGTGGTGGTATTTCATCGCCTCTGCGTTTTATTTTTAATTTTTTGCGCTATAAACAAAAATAGAGCGACAATTTTTGAAAACCGATTCGGCACTGACTCGCTTTAACTGACAATTGCGCGGTCGTGCGACGCGGCTCCCAAACAAAATTGGCGTCCTTTTTTCCCCACAAATAGAGATTTCTTGTGGTGGTATTTCATCGCCTCTGCGTTTTATTTTTAATTTTTTGCGCTATAAACAAAAATAGAGCGACAATTTTTGAAAACCGATTCGGCGCTGCGTCGTTCTAACTGACAATTGCGCGGTCGTGCGACGCGGCTCCCAAACAAAATTGACGTCCTTTTTTTTTTTTTTTTAACCACTTCCTGACCGCCGCATGTACATATAAGTCCACAGAATGGCACGTACGATCGGGACCCCCCCCCCCCCCGCTACATGCAGCGGTCGGAAACCCGCAGGCAGTAATCCGGGACGAGGGCGCGGCTATTCCTTTCTAGCCGCCCGCTCGCGATCGCTCCCCGGAGCTGAAGAACGGGGGGAGCCGCGTGTAAACACACCTTCCCCGTGCTTCACTGTGGCGGCAGCATCGATTGAGTGATCCCTGTTATAGGGGGACGCGATCGATGACGTCACACCTACAGCCACACCCCCCTACAGTTGTAAACACACAGAAATCCTACAGCGCCCCCTTGTGGTTAACTCCCAAACTGCAACTGTCATTTTCACAGTAAACGATGCAATTTAAATGCGTTTTTTTGCTGTGAAAATGACAATGGTCCCAAAAGTGTGTCAAAATTGTCCGATGTGTCCGCCATAATGTCGCAGTCATGAAAAAAATCGCTGATCGGCGCCATTAGTAGTAAAAAAAAAAAAAAATGCAATAAAACTATACTTTTTTCTTTTTGCTGTAATAAATATCCCCCAAAAAATATTTAAAAAAACTTTTTTTCCCCTCAGTTTAGGCCGATACGTATTCTTCTACATATTTTTGGTAAAAAAAAAAATTAGAAATCGCATTAAGCGTTTATTGATTGGTTTGCGCAAAAGTTATAGGGGATAGTTTTATGACTTGCAGATTGCCGCCATTACTAATAATAAAAATGAATAAAAAAATATTATTAATTTTTATTATTAGTAATGGCGGAAATCTGCCAGGTTTTTTTTTTTAACGTGACTGCGGCATTGCGGCGGACACGCCGGATACTTTTGATGCCATTTTGGGACCATTGTCATTTATGCAGCGATCAGTGCTATAAAAATGCACTGAATACTGTGTAAATAACACTGGCATGGGAGGGGTTAAACACTAGGAGGGGAGCGATGAAGGGGCTAAGTGTGTCCTAGGGAGTGATTCTAACTTTTAGGGGCGTGGCTACAAGTGACACGACACATCCCCCTGTTCTGCAGCTAAGCGACACGATCGCGGGACACCGGCGGACATCGAATCCGTGGGTCCCGTAGGCAAGGCCACAGAGCTGGCGGCAGGGGCGCGCCCGTACGGCGCGAAAATTCAAAGCACCGTGCCATTTTGCCGACAATATATGTCGGTGACGTGGTCGGCAAGCGGTTAAAGTGGATGTAAAGCCAAAACTTTTGGGGATTAAGATAGAGAAGGGTCTTCTGAGCGCTCCCCTCCCTCATCCTCTACACTTCGCCGCCGCCGCCGCGTAGCCAAGGCGGACGAGACAGACAGTGAGACTGTCTGTAACACACTGACCGAGCGCCGGACCTGGTCTTATCGCCCGCAGCGGCAGCCCTGAGCCCACAGACACACACACTCTACGACTGTCCCGGTGAACCGCTCAGTTTTCCGTCCTGTTCCCCTGGTGGCGCTGGCACCTTAAGACAAGTGCCCATGTTGCCTTGTGCTAGAGCCAGCCCTGGGGGGGGGGGGGGGTTGTCCTTACTTCTTTCTCTGGTTACATACAGTTGTGTTCAGAATAACAGAAGGGTGACCAGGAGAAGACGCTTTGCAAAATTCAGTTATAAATTCACAAGATGTAAAACGAATAATATATATTTGTATTTGGATGTACTATACCGAAGAAAATAATAAAGATCAATAAAAACGTTGGGACTCAGCCAGGTAATGAGTCCCGCTTTGAACAAAGTTTGTCTCTTGTTGGTTCTGGTCAATAAACCAAACTGAACCCATCTTAGTTTCTGCTAAATACAGTACAGAGCTCCCAACATGTCCCGGATTTCAAGGGATTGTCCCTCATTGTAAACAAAGTCCCTCTGTCCCTCATTGTAAACAAAGTCCCTCATTGTAAACAAAGTCCCTCTTTCCTCCTCACTTGTACCTCATTTTGGTCTGATCTGTAGAGTGGTGTATAAAATGCACTTTTTATCTTTCCAAACAGTATTTCCCGGTGCTAAACCTTTCATCGAATGTCTAAATGGCTGCATTTGTAAATTTAGATCCATAGACACAAATCCATAGACACACCCCTAAACCTAGAGGACTACCTTCCCATAGACACACCCCTAAACCTTGAGGACTACCTTCCCATAGACACACCCCTAAACCTTGTGGACCGCCTTCCCATAGACACACCCCTAAACCTAGAGGACCACCTTCACATAGACACACCCCTAAACCTAGAGGACCACCTTCCCATAGACACACCCCTAAACCTTGTGGACCGCCTTCCCATAGACACACCCCTAAACATCGTGGACCGCCTTCCCATAGACACACCCCTAAACCTAGAGGACCACCTTCCCATAGACACACCCCTAAACCTAGAGGACCACCTTCCCATAGACACACCCCTAAACCTAGAGGACCACCTTCCCATAGACACACCCCTAAACCTAGAGGACCGCCTTCCCATAGACATACCCCTATACCTTGTGGACCGCCTTCCCATAGACACACCCCTAAACCTTGTGGACCGCCTTCCCATAGACACACCCCTAAACATTGTGGACGGCCTTCCCAGAAGAGGTGAAGCTGTTATAGCTGCAAAGGGTGGGGCCAACTCAATATTGAACCCTCCGGACGAAGACTGGGAGGCCATTAAAGTTCATGTGTGTGTAAAGGCCGGTGTCCCAATACTTTTGGTAGTGTAGTGCAGGGCTCGACGAAATCCGGGCGCCAGGTCGCCATTTTCGACTAGAATTAGCGACCTGGCGCCTGGGGAAGGAAGCTTAGGCCTGTGCGGCAGGGGAGGTGGGGGCGCACGGAGACACAGGATACCCCATGTGTGATCTGGCGCCATCTTGTGGTGGCCGCTGGCATGACAAGACTAATAGAGCTTCCCCTGTGTCTTCCCCTGCGACATTGCGGCGGACACATCGGACACTTTTGACACTATTTTGGGACCATTCACGTTTATACAGCGATCAGTGCTATAAAAATGCGCTGAAGTGTGTCCTAGGGAGTGATTCTAACTGTTAGAGGGGCGTGGTTACGAGTATCACGTCACTGATCTCTGCTCCCGATCACATGTGATCTGGAGCAGACGATCAGTGTCCTGTCACTAGGCAGAACAGGGAAATGCTTTTTTATCGTGTCTGTGACATTGCGGCGGACACATTTGACACTATTTGGGGACCATTCACGTTTACACAGTGCTATAAAAATGCACTGGTTACTGTGAAAATAACCACTAGGGGGCGCTGTCCTAGGGAGTGATTGTAACTGTTAAGGGGGCGTAGTTAACGAGTATCACGTCACTGATCTCTGCTCCCGATCACAGGGAGCAGACGATCAGTGTCCTGTCACTAGGAAGAACAGGGAAACGCTGTGTTTATATCGGCATCTCCCTGTTCTTCCTTCTCCCGACCGCAATCGCGGGCCACCCGAGAACGTCGAGATCCCGGGACCCGTGCGGGCGCGCGCACACGTGCGCCTGCGGGGCGGCAAATTCAAAGGGAATTGCAGGTACGCCCATTTGCCTGCCCGTGCCATTCTGCCGACGTATATATATCGGCGCGCGGCAGGCGGGAATCGGTTAAGAGCATTTGGGCGGAAGTGACGTCTTGACGTCGCTTCTGCCCTGCAATGATATGGAGACAGGTGGGGGGGCCATCTTGACCCTCACTCGTCTCCATATCCAGGCAGGGACAGCATCCGATCGCCTCCGGTAAGCAGCGGGAAAGGGGGCCCTCACCCTTATCCTGACACTTCTAACCATGAGACCCCTCTGATGGTTTGGAAGCTCTCTGCCGGAGGATGCGACTAAGAAAAAGTCAGGAAAGACCTACTAGAACAGCTGAACTTTATTTGGGGTTAATCAGAGGTACTTTAAATGATGAGAGGCAGGGGCGTTGAGAGGGGGTGGCTGGGGGGGGGGGGCTGGAGCCCCGAATGTGACCCCGAAAAGCCCCAAATCTCATGCTGGCAGGTCTGCATTGTCAGCCCCGAGTGAGCGGCGAGCGCCGGGACCAAACTGACCGCCGAATGTGGCCAAGTGCCATAGCAAGTCCTGCCTATCAGTGCCCATCAGTGATGCCTTATTGATGCCCAACAATGCAGCCATAGGTGCGCGCAGCCTTTGGCATTAGGGTGTGCACCCCAAAGCTCAAACACACTCTACCGATCACTCACCATGTTCATTCAGAAAGGGAAGGGGCCCAAAAAATGGCATATTTACTGGCCCCTTCCCCCACTCACCCTAAAACATCCACAGCAACAACCAGTGGGAGAGGAGGGGAAGCCGGCAGTGCTCTGGGGGGGAAGGAGGGGAGCCAGGGCAGTAGGGGGCATCTGTGCTGCATTGGGAGATTAGGGTGTGCCCAAGCACACCTGGCACACCCTGTGTGCACGCCTATGAATGCAGCCCATTGGTGCCCTTCAGTGCTACCCATCAGTGCCCATCACTACCACCCATCAGTGCCCATCACTGCCACATATTGGTGCCACCTATTAGTGCTCCTTCTCAGTGCCCACCAGTGCCACCTATAAATGCCCTTCAGTACCACCCATCAGTGCCACCTCTCAGTGCCCACCAGTGCCACCTATCAGTGCCTTACAGTGCCCACCAGTGCTGCCTTATTGATGCCCATCAATGCAGCCCTTCAGTGCCCATCACTGCCACCTACCGGTGCCAACTATTAGTGCCCCTTTTCAGTGCTGACCAGTATCAATTCCCTTCAGTGCCACCCACCAGTGCCACCTATCAGTGCCCACCAGTGCTGCCTATCAGTGCCCACCAGTGCCACCTTATCAGTGCCTATCAATGCACCCCATCAGTGCCCATCGGTGCCTATCAATGCAGCCCATCAGTGCCCATCAGTGCAGCCCATGAGTCCCCATCAGTGCATCCCATGAGTCCCCATCAGTGCAGCCTCATCAGCGAACATCAATGAAGAAGAAAAATTACCTGTTTGCAAAATTTTATAAAAATATATATATATATTTTTTTTTATTTGGTCTTTTAAAAAAAAATGTAACAAAAAAACGCAGAGGTGATCAAATGTTACCAAAAGAAAGCTCTATTTGTGTGCATGACCGCGCAATTGTCATTCAAAGTGCATCAGCACTAAAAGCTAAAAAATGGTCTGGGCAAGAGGCGGAGGCTCTTTACCACGTGATCAGCCGTGTCCAATCACGGCTGATCACGATGTAAACAGGAAGAGCCGTTGATCGGCTCCTCCTCACTCGCGTCTGACAGACCCGAGTAGAGGAGAGCCGATCGGCGGCTCTCCTGACAGGGGGGGTTCGCGCTGATTGTTTATCAGCGCAGCCCCCCCCCCCCTTGGATGCCCACACTGGACCACCAAGGAAGGGGACAACAAGGTAAAAACAAGAAAAAAAAAAGAGAACAATAGATGCCAATCAGTGCCCACAAATGGGCACTGACTGGCAAGATGGGCACTGACTAGCATAATATGGGATAAAAAAGTGATGCCCAGCAATGCCATCAGTGCCACCCCTCAGTGTCCATCAGTGCCACCCCTCAGTATCCATCCATGCCCAGTGCCCATCTGTGCCACCCATTAGTGCCCCTATGAGTGCCTGCCATTGCCGCCTATGAGTGCCCAGTGCCGTCTACGAGTGCCCCTCAGTGCCGCCTATGAGTGCCCATCAGTGCCACATACCAGCGCCGCCTATCAGTGCCCATCACTGCTGCCTCATCGGTGCCCATCAGTGCTGCCTCATCGGTGCCCATCAGTGCTGCCATATCAGTGCCAGTAATTGAAGAAGAAAACGTACCTATTTACAAAAAAAAAATTTTTTTTTTAGTTGTTGCGCAAAAAAAAAAAATCGCAGAGGTGACCGAATACCACCAAAAGAAAGCTCTATTTGTGGGAAAAAATTATAAAAAAAATTGTTTGGGTACAGTGTAACATGACCGCGCAATTGTCATTCAAAGTGCAACATCGCCGAAAGCTAAAAATTGGCTTGGGCAGGAAGGGGGGGTAAGTGCCCCTATGGAAGGGGTTAAAGATGGCCCTGCTTACTGTTCCAGTCTCCAGCTGGCAGTTGCTGGTTACTTCTTGCCGAATATTATAAATGAAATACAAAACGCGTTCCATATGTAAAGCTCTACGTAAATGATTGGTGACAATCAATACCTGTGATAAGTAAAATATTTATATACTGATTTTTATTGTGATGATATTTTTGGGGTATTGTGCTGACATATCCAGTTTTCATAGTCATCATTTAGACGGGAAATGATGTCACTTCCTGTGCCCCGCACTATTCTATTTACAAATCTTCAGTGGCTCGGTCTTCTGTTTGCCGGCGTCTTCCCTGTCGCTCTACCTAAATGATTGGTGACAATCAATACCTGTGATAAGTAAAATATTTATATACTGATTTTTATTGTGATGATATTTTTGGGGTTTTGTGCTGACATATCCAGTTTTCATAGTCATCATTTAGACGGGAAATGATGTCACTTCCTGTGCCCTGCACTATTCTATTTACAAATCTTCAGTGGCTCTTCTGTCGCCCCGCTATGTCTATTTACATAGTCATCATTTAGACGGGAAATGATGTCACTTCCTGTGCCCTGCACTATTCTATTTACAAATCTTCAGTGGCTCGGCCTTCTGCCCGCCGGCGTCTTCCCTTTCGCTCTACCTAAATGATTGGTGATAATCAATACCTGTGATAAGTAAAATATTTATATATTGATTTTTATTGTGATGATATTTTTGGGGTTTTGTGCTGACATATCCAGTTTTCATAGTCATCATTTAGACAGGAAATTATGTCACTTCCTGTGCCCTGCACTATTCTATTTACAAATCTTCAGTGGCTCGGCCTTCTGCGTGCCGGCGTCGCTCTACCTAAATGATTGGTGATAATCAATACCTGTGATAAGTAAAATATTTATATACTGATTTTTATTGTGATGATATTTTTGGGGATTTGTGCTGACATATCCAGTTTTCATAGTCATCATTTAGATGGGAAATTATGTCACTTCCTGTGCCCTGCACTATTCTATTTACAAATCTTCAGTGGTTCGGTCTTCTGCCCGCCGGCGTCTTCCCTTTCGCTCTACCTAAATGATTGGTGATAATCAATACCCGTAATAAGTAAAATATTTATGTACTGATTTTTATTGTGATGATGTTTTTGGGGTATTGTGCTGACATATCCAGTTTTCATAGTCATCATTTAGACCGGAAGTGATGTCACTTCCTGTGCCCCGCACTATTCTATTTACAAATCTTCAGTGGCTCGGTCTTCTGCCCGCCGTCGTCTTCACTTTCGCTCTACCTAAATGATTGGTGACAATCAATACCTGTGATAAGTAAAATATTTATATATTGATTTTTATTGTGATGATATTTTTGGGGTTTTGTGCCGACATATACAGTTTTCATAGTCATCATTTAGACACTATTCTATTTACAAATCTTCAGTGTCTCGGCCTTCTGCCCGCCGGCGTCTTCCCTGTCGCTCTACCTAAATGATTGGTGACAATCAATACCTGTGATAAGTAAAATATTTATATACTGATTTTTATTGTGATGATATTTTTGGGGATTTGTGCTGACATATCCAGTTTTCATAGTCATCATTTAGACGGGAAATTGATGTCACTTCCTGTGCCCTGCACTATTCTATTTACAAATCTTCAGTGGTTCGGTCTTCTGCCCGCCGGCGTCTTCCCTGTCGCTCTACCTAAATGATTGGTGACAATCAATACCCGTAATAAGTAAAATATTTATGTACTGATTTTTATTGTGATGATGTTTTTGGGGTTTTGTGCTGACATATCCAGTTTTCATAGTCATCATTTAGACAGGAAGTGATGTCACTTCCTGTGCCCCGCACTATTCTATTTACAAATCTTCAGTGGCTCGGCCTTCTGTTTGCCGGCGTCTTCCCTTTCGGTCTCCTTTATGGTCTCTTTGATCCACTCCAGATAATTCCTCACTCTGCTGTACATCCCGAATTTGCCACATTCCAGGCCCCAGGAGACAATGCCACCAAGATACAACCTCTCGTCTTCACTGCTTCCGACACGTACCGGAACATGAGCGGACCGCCGCTGTCACCTTGACAGCTGTCCTTACCGTCTCCGCCCGCGCAGATCATGTTTTCGGTAAAGACTTGGTTGGTGTCTACCGAAGTCTTGCAGTCTTCGGTTTTGCGGACAGAAACGGGAGCGTACAGGAGGTTTGCGGTTTTCAGCCTCCTGAAATTATCGCTTGTCTTTCCCCAGCCGGCCACGTACCCGACTTCATCTATATCTGGGGAGGAAGCCGCCATATTTTCCGGCAGGCACACCGGACATATACAGGGACCCATTTCGACCCTACGGCTCAGCTGGACGAGGGCGATGTCATTGTCATAATTCTGGCGCTTCTCGTTATTTCCTGGGATCCATCTGGGGTGGACAATGACCTTCTTGGCCACCAGCTCCACCCCTTTCCGGTGCATGACATCACCGACGAGTATCCTGGGTTGGTCGTGGTCTTGGACCACGTGAGCAGCTGTGAGGACCCATTGATCGGATATGAGCGATCCTCCTCCGATGTCTCCAGATGGGAAATGGATGACCCAAGGGAAGTACCCGTTCTCTGCCGGGGAGCCTCCGTATATTCGGGATTGGTGCTGCAAGGTGGTTTTGCCGCAGACTGGGAATAAATGTAGACAGATATTGAAGAGTTAGTAATCAAAGTAGAAAAAAAAGTGAGTCATTAATGTCGTACCTGTGACCCTGAGCAGATTACCATTGGTGCAATGCATATAACACCAGGACTTCTAACCAACCAATAACATGGAAGTTAATTACACTATATTGCCAAAAGTATTGGGATGCCTGCCTTTACACACACATGAACTTTAATGGCATCCCAGGCTTAGGGCTCAATATATATATATATATATATATATATATATATATATATATATTTATATATTTATATTTATTTTTATTAAAGGGCCCAGAGGTCACCAGGGGCCCTGGATGGCTACCCCCCCCCACCTTTTATTTATTTATAAATATATATATATATATATACGCAGCCACTGTGCCATCAATTGTCACCACTGTGCCATGCTATTGTCATCACTGTACCCATCAATTGCCACCAGTTTTCACCTAAAATGCCACCAGATTGCCCCCCCCCCCGCCTGACACTTACCTTTCTCAGTCGGCCATCCTCGGATCCTCCTTCACGATCCCTCCAAGTAGTCCCGCCCTTGATGTCACTTCAACCAATCAGGTTACCGGTGAACCTGATTGGCTGAGACGCTGAGACGCCTGTCAGTGTTAACCAGGGAACGCACACCCCGTGCGTCCCCTGGTTAACTATTTGGAAGCCGATTAGAGCCCTCAGGCTGTAATCAGAAAGCCGCTGGCCCTCATAGACACTTCTACAGCCAACCAGCTGCCGTTATTCAGATGGCCGGCCATCTGAATAGTGGGCAGCGGCGTGCACGAATCTATGTATTGTATTCAGTGACGGTGCAGGAGAGAGAGGGGGCGTCGCTCCTGCGCCCTCTATGGAAGCACCGCCACTGTGCACATGGGTTGGTGGGGCTGGACTCCCCCCCCCCCCCCCCAAAAAAAAAGGTAAAAAAGCCTGGTATTTCTGCAGGATGAAAGGAGGAGTGGAATGGAAGGAACACGAGGAAGAGGGTGAAGGACCGCCAATTACATTGGAGTTCTGTTATGGGACTACAAACAATGGTCTCCAGATGACAAAAGACATAAAAAAAACAATAACCCACATACAGATATATTCTACCTGGTTTGCAGATGGGGGGGTCTGTTTGTCCTTTGCTGTTCACCCAGAGCCCATCCAAAGAGCAGTGATAGGTCTCTGCAAAAAAAAAAGAGTGAAACAGGTGTGTATAATGAAAACCTAAAAAGAGAACCTGTCCCCCAAGCACCCAAATGTCTGGAGCCATGAAAACAACACACTAGTTCTCTATCTGGAAGGAAAAGGATAAAAGTGAATTGATGGATTCCATGGTGAAATGACCGTAGATAATATTTGGGATTTTCTTGGAGCTACCTACAATTATCAGGATTAAATAGAATGGTGCATTGTAGAGGAATTAATAGTAATAAACAATATGCAGGCTTTTGTTTGGTTGGGGGGGGGGGGGGGGGGACTCTGTACTTGGGAGTATTGTCTGCAGAGCTCTGTACTAGGGGGGTAGGGGGGTATTTGGGGAGAGCAAGAGGGCTCTGAGGGGGGTGGGGAAGACTTTGAGGGGGTATTGGGGAGAGCTGAGGGGGGTAATGGGGAGAACTGTACTGAGGGGGTATTGGGGGAGAGCTTTGTACTGAGGGGGGTAGCTCTGTTGGGGGAGAGCTCTGTACTGAGGGGGGTATTGGGGGAGAACTACTCTGTACTGAGGGGGGTATTGGGGAGAGCGCTCTGTACTGAGGGGAGGGGGTATTGGGGGAGAGCTCTGTACTGAGGGGAGTGGGGGAGATTGGGGGAGAGCTCTGTACTGAGGGGAGTATTGGGGGAGAGCTCTGTACTGAGGGGAGTATTGGGGGAGAGCTCTGTACTGAGGGGGGTATTGGGGGAGAGCTCTGTACTGAGGGGGGTATTGGGGGAGAGCTCTGTACTGAGGGGGGTAGGGGGGTACTGGGGGTAGAGCTCTGTACTGAGGGGGTATTGGGGGAGAGCTCTGTACTGAGGGGGGTATTGGGGGAGAGCTTTGTACTGAGGGGGGTATTGGGGGAGAGCTCTGTACTGAGGGGGGTATTGGGGGAGAGCTCTGTACTGAGGGGGGTATTGGGGGAGAGCTATGTACTGAGGGGGGTATTGGGGGGAGAGATATGAGTGGGCCCTTACGGACATTAGAAGAATAGAGGGCCCTTGGTTGGGGTTTGGGGCCCCAGTAATTTACCACTGTCAGTTAAAAGCTCTAACTGACCTCTAATAATAACATTTGGAATACCGCGATTGATTGGTTCTCACCTTCACCGAGGAGGGAATAATAATCGGACTTGCAGTTGTATTTGGCTTCTGATTGGTAAGTGGTCGATTCAAACTTAATTTCCGCAAAATCGGCTTCTTCTGGATCTCCGCAGTCCACAGCTGGAGAAGAGGAAGACCAAAAATTAGAAATCTTACCTGTACTCCCCCTATGGTCCATGTACTCCCCTATGGTCCATGTACCCCCTATGGTCCATGTACCCCCCCCCCCATGGTCCATGTACTCCCCCTATGGTCCATGTACTCACCCTATGGTCCATGTACTCCCACTATGGTCCATGTACTCCCCCTATGGTCCATGTACTCCCCCTATGGTCCATGTACTCCCCCTATGGTCCATGTACTCCCCCTATGGTCCATGCCAACGGACCTTACTTTGTACAGTGAACATTTATGGGGAACTGTGTCAAATGCTTTTACAAAATCCAGATACACCACGTCTACGGGCCTTCCTTTATCCAGATACACCACATCTACGGGCCTTCCTTTATCTAGATATACCACGTCTATGGACCTTCCTTTATCTAGATACACCACGTCAACGGACCTTCCTTTATCTAGATACACCACGTCTACAGGCCTTTATTTATCTAGATATACCACGTCTACAGACCTTTCTTTATCTAGATACACCACGTTGTCATGAACCATGAAATACTGAAATCCTAATTCATGTATTACAGAAGATTTAATTCTGAACCCCAGCCAGGTCAATAGACTCATAAGAAATACTCATTGTCCATTGTGTGATAACCCTATCTAAAGCCTTTCTATTATCAGGTGTAAATGACTTCTGCCCTGTCTCAATTCTCCAGACAGTTCCATTGTTCTGTGGCTGGCTATTGTGTACATTGATTGACTCCCTGGGGCTTTTGTCTGAAAACACATCACAGGCCTGGCCACACATATTCAGGCTATTCAAGCATTGGGACCATCTCTGCGGAGACATTTTCAAGTCCTATTTGCATGGTTTAGGAGGACCAGAATGGAGACCATACTTTATGGACCAATAGGAAAACGGTTATTGGGGCATGTTCCAAATCCTGTCTAAAGTGTGCTGTGTACTTTCAATAAAGTGTGTCCTGTTACTTTCAGCATTAAGCCATGGCTCATGTGTGGATTATTCAATTCCAGGGATATTTATGGGGAACTTGGGTGATTTCTTTTATGGGAGAAGAAGGGAATGCTTGCGGGGATATGTTTACTACCGTCACACACCAACGGACCTTCTTTATCAGATACACCACGTCTACGGGCCTTCCTTTATCTAGATACACCACATACGGGCCTTCCTTTATCCAGATACACACGTCTACGGGCCTTCCTTTATCTAGATACACCACGTCTACGGGCCTTCCTTTATCCAGATTCACCACGTCTACGGACCTTCCTTTATCTAGATACACCACGTCTATGGACCTTCCTTTATCTAGATACACCACGTCTACGGGCCTTCCTTTATCCAGATTCACCACGTCTACGGGAATGGACCTTCCTTCCTTTATCTAGATACACCACGTCTACGGGCCTTCCAGATTCACCATTCCAGATATTCCTAGTCCTTCCTTTAGATCTACTCCTATAATCTATACACCCACATCTACAGGCCTTCCTTTATCCAGATACACCACGTCTACAGGCCTTCCTTTATCCAGATACACCACGTCTACAGGCCTTCCTTTATCCAGATACACCACGTCTACAGGCCTTCCTTTATCCAGATACACCACGTCTACAGGCCTTCATTTATCTAGATACACCACGTCAACGGAACTTCCTTTATCTAGATATACACCACGTCTACGGGCCTTCCTATTATCCAGATACACCACGTCTACAGGACCTTCCTTCTACAGGCCTTCCTTTATCCAGATACACCACGTCTACAGGCCTTCCTTTATCCAGATACACCACGTCTACGGGCCTTCCTTTATCTATATACACCACGTCTACGGGCCTTCCTTTATCCAGATACACCACGTCTACAGGCCTTTATCTAAATACACCACGTCTACGCCTTTCTTTATCCAGATACACCACGTACGGACCTTCCTTTATCTAGAAACACCCCATCTACAGGCCTTCCTTTATCCAGATACACCACGTCTACAGGCCTTCCTTTATCTAGATACACCACGTCTACAGGCCTTTGTTTATCCAGATACACCACGTCTACGGGCCTTCCTTTATCTAGATACACCACGTCTACAGGCCTTCCTTTATCCAGATACACCACGTCTTACAGGCCTTCCTTTATCTAGATATACCACGTCTACAGGCCTTCATTTATCTAGATACACCACGTCAACGGACCTTCCTTTATCTAGATACACCACGTCTACAGACCTTTCTTTATCCAGATACACCCCGTCTACGGGCCTTCCTTTATCCAGATACACCACATCTACGGGCCTTCCTTTATCCAGATACACCACGTCTATGGACCTTCCTTTATCTAGATACACCACGTCTACGGGCCTTCCTTTATCTAGATACACCACGTCTACGGACCTTCCTTTATCTAGATACACCGCGTCTACGGGCCTTCCTTTATCTAGATACACCACGTCTACGGGCCTTCCTTTATCCTAGATACACCACGTCTACGGGCCTTCCTTTATCCAGATACACCACGTCTACGGACCTTCCTTTATCTAGATAAACCACATCTACGGGCCTTCCTTTATCTAGATAAACCACATCTACAGGCCTTCATTTATCTAGATACACCACATCTACGGGCCTTCCTTTATCTAGATACACCACGTCTATGGACCTTCCTTTATCTAGATACACCACGTCTACGGGCCTTCCTTTATCTAGATACACCACGTCTACGGGCCTTCCTTTATCTAGATACACCACGTCTACAAACCTTTCTTTATCTAGATACACCCCGTCTACGGGCCTTCCTTTATCTAAATACACCACGTCTACGGGCCTTTCTTTATCCAGATACACCACGTCTACGGACCTTCCTTAATCTAGAAACACCCCATCTACAGGCCTTCCTTTATCCAGATACACCACGTCTACAGGCCTTCCTTTATCCAGATACACCACGTCTACAGGCCTTCCTTTATCCAGATACACCACGTCTACAGGCCTTCCTTTATCCAGATACACCACGTCTACAGGCCTTCATTTATCTAGATACACCACGTCAACGGAACTTCCTTTATCTATATACACCACGTCTACGGGCCTTCCTTTATCCAGATACACCACGTCTACAGACCTTTCTTTATCTAAATACACCACGTCTACGGGCCTTTCTTTATCCAGATACACCACGTCTACGGACCTTCCTTTATCTAGATACACCACGTCTACAGGCCTTTGTTTATCCAGATACACCACGTCTACGGGCCTTCCTTTATCTAGATACACCACGTCTACAGGCCTTCCTTTATCCAGATACACCACGTCTACAGGCCTTCCTTTATCTAGATATACCACGTCTACAGGCCTTCATTTATCTAGATACACCACGTCAACGGACCTTCCTTTATCTAGATACACCACGTCTACAGACCTTTCTTTATCCAGATACACCCCGTCTACGGGCCTTCCTTTATCCAGATACACCACATCTACGGGCCTTCCTTTATCCAGATACACCACGTCTATGGACCTTCCTTTATCTAGATACACCACGTCTACGGGCCTTCCTTTATCTAGATACACCACGTCTACGGACCTTCCTTTATCTAGATACACCGCGTCTACGGGCCTTCCTTTATCTAGATACACCACGTCTACGGGCCTTCCTTTATCTAGATACACCACGTCTACGGGCCTTCCTTTATCCAGATACACCACGTCTACGGACCTTCCTTTATCTAGATAAACCACATCTACGGGCCTTCCTTTATCTAGATAAACCACATCTACAGGCCTTCATTTATCTAGATACACCACATCTACGGGCCTTCCTTTATCTAGATACACCACGTCTATGGACCTTCCTTTATCTAGATACACCACGTCTACGGGCCTTCCTTTATCTAGATACACCACGTCTACGGGCCTTCCTTTATCTAGATACACCACGTCTACAAACCTTTCTTTATCTAGATACACCCCGTCTACGGGCCTTCCTTTATCTAAATACACCACGTCTACGGGCCTTTCTTTATCCAGATACACCACGTCTACGGACCTTCCTTAATCTAGAAACACCCCATCTACAGGCCTTCCTTTATCCAGATACACCACGTCTACAGGCCTTCCTTTATCCAGATACACCACGTCTACAGGCCTTCCTTTATCCAGATACACCACGTCTACAGGCCTTCCTTTATCCAGATACACCACGTCTACAGGCCTTCATTTATCTAGATACACCACGTCAACGGAACTTCCTTTATCTATATACACCACGTCTACGGGCCTTCCTTTATCCAGATACACCACGTCTACAGACCTTTCTTTATCTAAATACACCACGTCTACGGGCCTTTCTTTATCCAGATACACCACGTCTACGGACCTTCCTTTATCTAGAAACACCCCATCTACAGGCCTTCCTTTATCCAGATACACCACGTCTACAGGCCTTCCTTTATCTAGATACACCACGTCTACAGGCCTTTGTTTATCCAGATACACCACGTCTACGGGCCTTCCTTTATCTAGATACACCACGTCTACAGGCCTTCCTTTATCCAGATACACCACGTCTACAGGCCTTCCTTTATCTAGATATACCACGTCTACAGGCCTTCATTTATCTAGATACACCACGTCAACGGACCTTCCTTTATCTAGATACACCACGTCTACAGACCTTTCTTTATCCAGATACACCCCGTCTACGGGCCTTCCTTTATCCAGATACACCACATCTACGGGCCTTCCTTTATCCAGATACACCACGTCTATGGACCTTCCTTTATCTAGATACACCACGTCTACGGGCCTTCCTTTATCTAGATACACCACGTCTACGGACCTTCCTTTATCTAGATACACCGCGTCTACGGGCCTTCCTTTATCTAGATACACCACGTCTACGGGCCTTCCTTTATCTAGATACACCACGTCTACGGGCCTTCCTTTATCCAGATACACCACGTCTACGGACCTTCCTTTATCTAGATACACCACGTCTACGGGCCTTCCTTTATCTAGATACACCACGTCTACGGACCTTCCTTTATCTAGATACACCACATCTACGGGCCTTCCTTTATCTAGATACACCACATTTACGGGCCTTCCTTTATCCAGATACACCACGTCTACGGGCCTTCCTTTATCCAGATACACCACGTCTACGGACCTTCCTTTATCTAGATACACCACGTCTACGGGCCTTCCTTTATCTAGATACACAACGTCTACGGGCCTTCCTTTATCCAGATACACCATGTCTATGGGCCTTCCTTTATCTAGATAAACCACATCTACAGGCCTTCATTTATCTAGATACACCACATCTACGGGCCTTCCTTTATCTAGATACACCACGTCTATGGACCTTCCTTTATCTAGATACACCACGTCTACGGGCCTTCCTTTATCTAGATACACCACGTCTACGGGCCTTCCTTTATCTAGATACATCACGTCTACAAACCTTTCTTTATCTAGATACACCCCGTCTACGGGCCTTCCTTTATCTAAATACACCACGTCTACGGGCCTTTCTTTATCCAGATACACCACGTCTACGGACCTTCCTTAATCTAGAAACACCCCATCTACAGGCCTTCCTTTATCCAGATACACCACGTCTACAGGCCTTCCTTTATCCAGATACACCACGTCTACAGGCCTTCCTTTATCCAGATACACCACGTCTACAGGCCTTCCTTTATCCAGATACACCACGTCTACAGGCCTTCATTTATCTAGATACACCACGTCAACGGAACTTCCTTTATCTATATACACCACGTCTACGGGCCTTTCTTTATCCAGATACACCACGTCTACGGACCTTCCTTTATCTAGAAACACCCCATCTACAGGCCTTCCTTTATCCAGATACACCACGTCTACAGGCCTTCCTTTATCTAGATACACCACGTCTACAGGCCTTTGTTTATCCAGATACACCACGTCTACGGGCCTTCCTTTATCTAGATACACCACGTCTACAGGCCTTCCTATATCCAGATACACCACGTCTATGGGCCTTCCTTTATCCAGATACACCACATCTACGGGCCTTCCTTTATCTAGATATACCACGTCTACAGGCCTTCATTTATCTAGATACACCACGTCAACGGACCTTCCTTTATCTAGATACACCACGTCTACAGACCTTTCTTTATCCAGATACACCCCGTCTACGGGCCTTCCTTTATCCAGATACACCACATCTACGGGCCTTCCTTTATCTAGATACACCACGTCTATGGACCTTCCTTTATCTAGATACACCACGTCTACAGGCCTTCCTTTATCTAGATACACCACGTCTACGGACCTTCCTTTATCTAGATACACCGCGTCTACGGGCCTTCCTTTATCTAGATACACCACGTCTACGGGCCTTCCTTTATCTAGATACACCACGTCTACGGGCCTTCCTTTATCCAGATACACCACGTCTACGGACCTTCCTTTATCTAGATACACCACGTCTACGGCCTTCCTTTATCTAGATACACCACGTCTACGGACCTTCCTTTATCTAGATACACCACATCTATGGGCCTTCCTTTATCTAGATACACCACATTTACGGGCCTTCCTTTATCCAGATACACCACGTCTACGGGCCTTCCTTTATCCAGATACACCACGTCTACGGACCTTCCTTTATCTAGATACACCACGTCTACGGGCCTTCCTTTATCTAGATACACAACGTCTACGGGCCTTCCTTTATCCAGATACACCATGTCTATGGGCCTTCCTTTATCTAGATAAACCACATCTACAGGCCTTCATTTATCTAGATACACCACATCTACGGGCCTTCCTTTATCTAGATACACCACGTCTATGGACCTTCCTTTATCTAGATACACCACGTCTACGGGCCTTCCTTTATCCAGATACACCACATCTACGGGCCTTCCTTTATCTAGATATACCACGTCTACAGGCCTTCATTTATCTAGATACACCACGTCAACGGACCTTCCTTTATCTAGATACACCACGTCTACAGACCTTTCTTTATCCAGATACACCCCGTCTACGGGCCTTCCTTTATCCAGATACACCACATCTACGGGCCTTCCTTTATCTAGATACACCACGTCTACGGACCTTCCTTTATCTAGATACACCACGTCTACGGGTCTTCCTTTATCTAGATACACCACGTCTACGGACCTTCCTTTATCTAGATACACCGCGTCTACGGGCCTTCCTTTATCTAGATACACCACGTCTACGGACCTTCCTTTATCTAGATACACCACATCTATGGGCCTTCCTTTATCTAGATACACCACGTCTATGGACCTTCCTTTATCTAGATACACCACGTCTACGGGTCTTCCTTTATCTAGATACACCACGTCTACGGACCTTCCTTTATCTAGATACACCGCGTCTACGGGCCTTCCTTTATCTAGATACACCACGTCTACGGACCTTCCTTTATCTAGATACACCGCGTCTACGGGCCTTCCTTTATCTAGATACACCACGTCTACGGGCCTTCCTTTATCTAGATACACCACGTCTACGGGCCTTCCTTTATCCAGATACACCACGTCTACGGACCTTCCTTTATCTAGATACACCACGTCTACGGGCCTTCCTTTATCTAGATACACCACGTCTACGGACCTTCCTTTATCTAGATACACCACATCTATGGCCTTCCTTTATCTAGATACACCACATTTACGGGCCTTCCTTTATCCAGATACACCACGTCTACGGGCCTTCCTTTATCCAGATACACCACGTCTACGGACCTTCCTTTATCTAGATACACCACGTCTACGGGCCTTCCTTTATCTAGATACACAACGTCTACGGGCCTTCCTTTATCCAGATACACCATGTCTATGGGCCTTCCTTTATCTAGATAAACCACATCTAGAGGCCTTCATTTATCTAGATACACCACATCTACGGGCCTTCCTTTATCTAGATACACCACGTCTATGGACCTTCCTTTATCTAGATACACCACGTCTACGGGCCTTCCTTTATCTAGATACACCACGTCTACGGGCCTTCCTTTATCTAGATACACCACGTCTACAAACCTTTCTTTATCTAGATACACCCCGTCTACGGGCCTTCCTTTATCTAAATACACCACGTCTACGGGCCTTTCTTTATCCAGATACACCACGTCTACGGACCTTCCTTAATCTAGAAACACCCCATCTACAGGCCTTCCTTTATCCAGATACACCACGTCTACAGGCCTTCCTTTATCCAGATACACCACGTCTACAGGCCTTCCTTTATCCAGATACACCACGTCTACAGGCCTTCCTTTATCCAGATACACCACGTCTACAGGCCTTCATTTTTCTAGATACACCACGTCAACGGAACTTCCTTTATCTAGATACACCCCGTCTACGGGCCTTCCTTTATCCAGATACACCACATCTACGGGCCTTCCTTTATCTAGATACACCACGTCTATGGACCTTCCTTTATCTAGATACACCACGTCTACGGGCCTTCCTTTATCTAGATACACCACGTCTACGGACCTTCCTTTATCTAGATACACCGCGTCTACGGGCCTTCCTTTATCTAGATACACCACGTCTACGGGCCTTCCTTTATCTAGATACACCACGTCTACGGGCCTTCCTTTATCCAGATACACCACGTCTACGGACCTTCCTTTATCTAGATACACCACGTCTACGGGCCTTCCTTTATCTAGATACACCACGTCTACGGACCTTCCTTTATCTAGATACACCACATCTATGGGCCTTCCTTTATCTAGATACACCACATTTACGGGCCTTCCTTTATCCAGATACACCACGTCTACGGGCCTTCCTTTATCCAGATACACCACGTCTACGGACCTTCCTTTATCTAGATACACCACGTCTACGGGCCTTCCTTTATCTAGATACACAACGTCTACGGGCCTTCCTTTATCCAGATACACCATGTCTATGGGCCTTCCTTTATCTAGATAAACCACATCTACAGGCCTTCATTTATCTAGATACACCACATCTACGGGCCTTCCTTTATCTAGATACACCACGTCTATGGACCTTCCTTTATCTAGATACACCACGTCTACGGGCCTTCCTTTATCCAGATACACCACGTCTACAGGCCTTCATTTTTCTAGATACACCACGTCTACGGGCCTTCCTTTATCTAGATACACCACGTCTACAAACCTTTCTTTATCTAGATACACCCCGTCTACGGGCCTTCCTTTATCTAAATACACCACGTCTACGGGCCTTTCTTTATCCAGATACACCACGTCTACGGACCTTCCTTAATCTAGAAACACCCCATCTACAGGCCTTCCTTTATCCAGATACACCACGTCTACAGGCCTTCCTTTATCCAGATACACCACGTCTACAGGCCTTCCTTTATCCAGATACACCACGTCTACAGGCCTTCCTTTATCCAGATACACCACGTCTACAGGCCTTCCTTTATCCAGATACACCACGTCTACAGGCCTTCATTTTTCTAGATACACCACGTCAACGGAACTTCCTTTATCTAGATACACCACGTCTACGGGCCTTCCTTTATCCAGATACACCACGTCTACAGACCTTTCTTTATCTAAATACACCACGTCTACGGGCCTTTCTTTATCCAGATACACCACGTCTACGGACCTTCCTTTATCTAGAAACACCCCATCTACAGGCCTTCCTTTATCCAGATACACCACGTCTACAGGCCTTCCTTTATCTAGATACACCACGTCTACAGGCCTTTGTTTATCCAGATACACCACGTCTACGGGCCTTCCTTTATCTAGATACACCACGTCTACAGGCCTTCCTTTATCCAGATACACCACGTCTATGGGCCTTCCTTTATCCAGATACACCACATCTACGGGCCTTCCTTTATCTAGATATACCACGTCTACAGGCCTTCATTTATCTAGATACACCACGTCAACGGACCTTCCTTTATCTAGATACACCACGTCTACAGACCTTTCTTTATCCAGATACACCCCGTCTACGGGCCTTCCTTTATCCAGATACACCACATCTACGGGCCTTCCTTTATCTAGATACACCACGTCTATGGACCTTCCTTTATCTAGATACACCACGTCTACGGGCCTTCCTTTATCTAGATACACCACGTCTACGGACCTTCCTTTATCTAGATACACCGCGTCTACGGGCCTTCCTTTATCTAGATACACCACGTCTACGGGCCTTCCTTTATCCAGATACACCACGTCTACGGACCTTCCTTTATCTAGATACACCACGTCTACGGGCCTTCCTTTATCTAGATACACAACGTCTACGGGCCTTCCTTTATCCAGATACACCATGTCTATGGGCCTTCCTTTATCTAGATACACCATGTCTACGGGCCTTCCTTTATCCAGATACACCATGTCTATGGGCCTTCCTTTTTCTAGATACACCATGTCAACGGACCTTCCTTTATCTAGATACACCCCGTCTACGGGCCTTCCTTTATCTAAATACACCACGTCTACGGGCCTTCCTTTATCTAAATACACCACGTCTACGGGCCTTCCTTTATCTAAATACACCACGTCTACGGGCCTTCCTTTATCTAGATACACCACGTCTACAGACCTTCCTTTATCCAGATACACCACGTCTATGGGCCTTCCTTTATCTAGATACACCACATCTACGGGCCTTCCTTTATCTAGATACACCACATCTACGGGCCTTCCTTTATCTAGATACACCACGTCTACGGGCCTTCCTTTATCTAGATACACCACATCTACGGACCTTCCTTTATCTAGGTGGCAGCCCCCCTCTAATGCCAGTTCACTTTAAATATTTCAAGCAATGTAAAATATCTGATGTAATGAGCGCTTACGCTGGCATTGTAGGTGGGCGTTGCTCCAGGTTCCATCTGCTTGGCATTTGGCCAGGAACGACAGCGTTTTTTTCTAAAAAGAGGAGAGAGGAGGGGAATTTATGGTAGGAAGACATCTTCAGCTTTGTTTTACTTTATTATACTTTGTTATATTTTGTTATTTTTTTTATACTTTGTTATATTTTGTTATACTTTGTTATTTTTGTTATACTTTATTATATTTTTTATACTTTGTATACTCTTTTCCATGATGGCCACTTACGTCTCCGGCCACAATCTCGAATCCTTCCTCGCACCTGACCGTCACCATGTCTTTAAATATATATTTGTCGCTCTGAGGATCCAGGATAGAATTATCTGTTACCTGATTGGGGCAAGGAATAGCTGTAGAGTAAAGAGAATAAATAAAAAATGATATACCTTTTATTATTAGTACATTACAATAATTTAAGGCTAATTACGCAGATTCTTGCAGAAGTCCTATGGTGACCCGTTCTTTTTAAGCCCCGCCTCTACCAATTGGTTTAAGCGGAGGTCCACCCTAATAAAAAATAAATCACAAACACGGGCTCCTTAAAAGGGAGGTCCGCTATATTTTTTTAAAGTCAGCAGCTACAAATACTTAAGCTGCTGACTTTTTAAATATGGACACTCACCTGTCCTGGGCACCCGCAATGTCGGCACCCAGGACAGGTAAGGGTATGTTTAGGGGTTTTTGTGCTAGGAGGGGAAATGTGTGGGGGGTTTGTGCTGGTAGGGTAAAAAAATATATTTTGGGGGGTGATTTGTGCTGGGGGTATACGGGGAGAAGGAGGATTTGAGCTAGGTGCTTAGGAGGAAAGCATGCAGATTAGTGTTTGATCCTTGGGGGGGGGGGGGGGGGTAATTTGGCATGTTTGCCCTGGACGCTGGATGAGCTTGTCCCAGGATTGTCCGCCCTTTGCAGCTATAACGTCTTCAGCTCATTAGGAGTGTCTATTGGGGTGTCTGACCATTCTTCAAAAAGAGCATTTGTGAGCTCTCTGATGTGATGGGGGGGAAATTGTGATGATGGGTGTGATAGCAAGGCTCTGATGTGAAGAGGGGGATTGTGTGATTAGGGGGGCTGTGTGAGTGGGGAGCTCTGTGATAGAGGAACTTGTGATGGGGGGACTCTGGTGTGATGGTAAGGCACTGATGTGATGGGGGCCCTATGACTTAATGGGGGCCTCTTATGTGAAGGGGGTGGGACTTTTATCTAATGAAGGAACCTCTGATGTGAAGAGGGGGATTGTTTGGGTGGATTCTGTGATATAGGGGGCTCTGTGATGGAGGATACTCTGATGTGATGGGGAAGCTCTGATGTGATTGGGGGGGGGGGGGCTCTGATGTGATGGGAGGTTCTGATTTGATGGGGAAGTTCTGATTTGATGGGGAGGCTCTGATGTGATGGGGAGGCTCTGATGTGATGGGGAGGCTCTGATGTGATGGGGAGGCTCTGATGTGATGGGGATGCACTGATGTGTTGGGGAGGCACTGATGTGTTGGGGAGGCACTGATGTGTTGGGGAGGCACTGATGTGATGGGGAGGCTCTGATGTGATGGTGAGGCACTGATGTAATGGGGAGGCTCTGATGTGATGGGGAGGCTCTGATGTGATGAGGATGCTCTGGTGTGTGTGATAGGGGGGGGGCCTGATGTGATGGGGAGGCTCTAATGTGATGGGGAGGCTTAATGTGATGGGGAGGCTCTGATGTGATGGGGAGGCTCTGATGTGATGAGGATGCTCTGGTGTGATAGGGGGGGGACCTGATGTGATGGGGAGGCTCTGATGTGATGGGGGGTCCTCTGATGTGATGGGGGGTCCTCTGATGTGATGGGGAGGCTCTGACCTGATGGGGGTCCTCTGACCTAATGGGAGCCTCTTATGTGAAGGGGGTGGGGCTTTAATGTAATGAAGGAACCTCTGATGTGATGGGGGGGGGGGTTTATGTCAAAATAATTTCATCAAGGTTGTCGTGTGCATTTTCCGAGGCTCATGATTCCCACTAATAAAACTAGCAGCTGGAACCTGATTGGTTAATGCGGACATCACAGACACTTCCTTCTGCCTTTGAAGTAAAGCACCCTTTAAAATAAAGTATAAATCTGATATTATCTCACCGTCTTCTGAGTAGCGCAACTTCCAGCCTTTGTTGTTACCACCGCTGTCTGTTTGGAAAAGGATATCCACTTCATAGCTCCCGGTCTCAATGCGGGGAGGGGGGCGTTTCCCACAGAATGGACCAAACTTCCGGCCTTTGGCTTTTATCTAAAAGAGGGAATTAAACATGCGCTGCGATTAAACTTTTTTTTGTTTTTGTGTCCTTCTCCGCCCACCATTCTCCCCCAGCCCCCTCCGTGTCCTTCTCGGCCCCCGTCCTCCCCCAGCCCCCTCCGTGTCCTTCTCCGCCCCCATTCTCCCCCGGCCCCCTCCGTGTCCTTCTCCGCCCCATCGTTCTCCCCTGGCCCTCTCCGTGTCCTTTTCCGCCCCCCCTTTTCCGCCCCCCAGTCCGTTCTCCCCCAGCCCCCTCCGTGTCCTTCTCCGCCCCATCGTTCTCCCCCGGCCCCCTCCGTGTCCTTCTCCGCCCTCCCTTCTCCCCCAGCCCCCTCTGTTTCCTTCTCCGCCACCATTCTCCCCCAGCCCCCTCTGTTTCCTTCTCCGCCCCATCGTTCTCCCCCGGCCCCCTCCGTGTCCTTCTCCGCCCCCCGTTCTCCCCCCAGCCCCCCCTCCGTGTCCTTCTCAGCCCCCCTGTTCTCCCCCAGCCCCCCTCCCTGTCCTTCTCCGCCCCCCGTTTTCCCCCAGCTTCCTCCGTGTCCTTCTCCACCCCATTCTCCTCCAGTCCACTCCGTGTCCTTTTCCACCCACGTCCTCCCCCAGCCCCCTCCGTGTCCTTCTCTGTCCCCCGTTCTCTCCCAGCCCCCTCCGTGTCCTTCTCCGCCCCCCGTTCTCCCTCGGCCCCCTCCATGCCCCCTCCATGTCCTTCTCCGCCCCCCGTTCTCCCTCGGCCCCCTCCGTGTCCCTCTTCGCCCCCGTTCTCTCCCAGCCCCCTCCGTGTCCTTCTCCGCCCCCCATTCTCCCTCTGCCCTCTCTGTGTCCTTCTCCGTCCCCGTTCTCCCCCATGCCCCTCCTTGTCCTTTTCAGCCCCTGAGGGGCGGGGCCGAGTGATACAGTGAGCTGCAATAGCCGCTGGCTGTATCATGGGAGCGCGCCCACAAGAACCCAACACCATGCTCGCTCGAGGCAGGGCCGATTCTAAGGTCACAGGTGCCTGGGTGCAGAAATATTTCTGGCGTGGTCATTTCACTAACTCCTCCCCTTTACAAATGTTCCTATGGCAACGACTCAACCACAAAGATGCCCCCCCCCCCCCAGCACTGCCAGGCTGGACGGACTGCCTTATGCTCACACACCAGTTCTGGATGGACACAAACAAGGAAAGAAGGAGGGAGGGGATAACTCTGGCACTTTGGCGCCCCCCACCTCTGCAGGCGCCCTAGGATCGGCCCTGTGTGAAGGAGCCGAGGGACCCCAGAAAACCAGGTTCGGGCTGAAATGCTGAAATGCGTTTTTTGAAGGTTGGGATGTCTGCTGCGCAATAGTGAAGGTAAGGCTGGAATAATGCCGCCTTTTTGGAATAGGATACTCACTATCAAACTGTCATAAGAACAACTCCCATCATCCGCCTCCTCAATATCGAAATCGGTTGGCTGGAAGGTGAGGATGACCTGGTAGCCGGGCTCCAGCAGCACTTTATATTCACAGAGAGAGTTCTCGGGGTACGGCGAGGGGTATCCAGGGCTGCTAATCAGGCCTCTTAGTTCTGTGTACCGGCCCCCGCTACAGTTCACTGCAAAGTAGAAAAACATTCGGCTTCCGTTACACATTGATCGGTATTTTATTTTCTTAGATTCCATTATCACCAAAATATTAAACAGGACAGTATCAGACTCCCAATTACAACAGATCCCCTAAGTACCTCTCTTGGTGGCCCTAGATATTGCAGTAGCAGCATCCCAAAAGGAACTACCGTATATACTCGAGCCGTCCCAAATATAAGCCGAGGTACCTAATTTTACCACAGAAAAATGGGAAAACGTATTGACTCGAGTATAAGCCTAGGGTAGGAAATGCAGCAGCTACTGTAAGTGGAGAAGATGGTCAACAATGCCCATTTGCAGGTTCACTGTGCCCATCTCATGCCTCACTGTGCCCATAGCAAGCCTCACTGTGCCCATGTGCAGCTTCACTGTGCCCATCTCATGCCTCACTGTGCCCGTCGCATGCCTCACTGTGCCCATCGCATGCCTCACTGTGCCCATAGCAAGCCTCACTGTGCCCATGTGCAGCTTCACTGTGCCCATCTCATGCCTCACTGTGCCCATCGCATGCCTCACTGTGCCCATCGCATGCCTCACTGTGCCCATTACAAGCCTCACTGTGCCCATGTGCAGCTTCACTGTGCTCATCTCATGCCTCACTGTGTCTATCGCATGCCTCACTGTGCCCATCGCATGCCTCACTGTGCCCATTACAAGCCTCACTGTGCCCATTACAAGCCTCACTGTGCCCACGTGCAGCTTCACTGTGCTCATCTCAAGCCTCACTGTGCCCATTACAAGCCTCACTGCGCCCATTACAATAGGGTGACCAGATATCCCCGGTTTCAGGGGACAGTCCCCAGATTGAGGAGACTGTCCTCGGGCCAAGTCTGTCCCCAGAATAAAACCAAAATATCTGAATTACACTCCCCCGCTCTGCCGCTCCTAGTAGCTTGGGGGGAGGGGGTGTATTTTTTTCCATTATCTGTGCCCCTTTCTGATGATCATGTGCTGGTCGGAGCGGAGGGAATATTTCTTCAGTTTCGGGCGCATGCCCATTCAGCTCCGCTCACATGTTCTTCTGCCTCGGCTCAAGTCCCGGCCAGCCGCCTGCCTGTCTCCTTGCCTTCCCTGGCAGAGTGATCTTCTTCCGCTCCCCACCCAGTAGTAGCCGGGGGCCCGGAGAGTGAGACTTGAGAGGCTGTGAGGGGGGCGGCAACGGGCAGAGAGTCGCTGATTGACACCATTACTAGTAAAAAAAAAAATATGTCCTTGGATTTCATTTTAAAAATATGGTCACTTAACATTACAAGCCTCACTGTGCCCATTGCAAGCTTCACTGTGCCCATTACAAGCCTCCCTGTGCCCATTACAAGCCTCACTGTGCCCATTAAAAGCCTCACTGTGCCCATTACAAGCCTCACTGTGCCCATTACAAGCCTCACTGTGCCCATTGCAAGCCTCACTGTGCCCATTGCAAGCCTCACTGTTCCCATTACAAGCCTCACTGTGCCCATTACAAGCCTCACTGTTCCCATTACAAGCCTCACTGTTCCCATTACAAGCCTCACTATGCCCATTACAAGCCTCACTGTGGCCATTACAAGCCTCACTGTGCCCATTACAAGCCTCACTGCGCCGATCTGCATACCTGATTAGCCCGTGTCATGCAGTCAGACGGTGGCCACCCATCCAGTGTACAAAAGCAGTACCTTTTCCTCATCCTCGTCCGTGATAGGCGGAACACTCAGTTTCCCAGCAGTGAGTCAGTATTCAGTGTTCCGCCTATCACAGACATCCTCTCGTCCGTGGGACGAGGACGAGAGGATGTCCATGATAGGAACAAAAAATTGTTTTTGGACAGCCACACTCTAAACAAATTGTAGCCTTTATTAAAAAAAAAAAAGGACAGCACTACAAGTCACTGCCAAATAAAGTAAAACCCGACGCGTTTTGCGCCAAGGATAAGCTATGACTAAACAATAGGAGGATATTCATCTGGGTTCCCACCTGGAGCGGCTATTCCCTTTCCCCAGGATGACCATAATAGACGGAACACTGATTCACTGCTGCTGAGGTTTCCCTATCAAGAAGGAGGAGGCCATATTAAATCTACAGGGGGGGCCGCATTTGGCCCGCGGGCCGGACTTTGGACATGCCTGTGCTATTGGAAACAAAGGCCCGGATTCACAGAGCACTTACGCCGACGTATAACAAGTTACGCCGACGTAAGTGCAAATGTGCGCCGTCGTATCTGTGCGCCGGACCCACAAACAGAGATACGCCTAAAACCAGGCCACACCCCGCCGACGTAACTTGCGTAGCGCGGGCGCACATTTAGGCTGGACGCACGGTGCCGCTCCCATTGATTAGCCATTCAAACATGCAAATGAGGGAAATACGGCGATTCACGAACGTACGTGCGCCCGACGCAGGCTACGCGCGGTGCGCTTAAGTTGTACGTCCGGCGTAAAGTTATTCCCCATAAAGGAGGTGTGACTCAGCGACAGACATGCTCAGGTCTGCACCAGGGAACACGGCGTATTTTACGTTGGACGTGGGTGTGGCTGGGCGTAGGTTACGTTAACGGCGTACACAGTGATCTGGCGTATCTTAGGCAGTTGTTCCGACGTGGTTGTGAGCATGCGCGGCACAATGCGCAGTTCGTTATACGTACTTGTCTGGCGCTCGGATCATCATGTGCATGAGGTCACGCCTCATTTGCATGGATCGCGCCCACTTCCACTTACGCCGGCCTGCGCCTTCGAAAATACGCTACGCCGGCACATCTTGGTGAGCAATGGCTTGCTGAATGCAGCGCTTTCCTCTCCGCGCTGCACCGGCGTAGCGTACTGTGGGCCAGATTCTCATAGAATCGCGCTGGCGTAGCGTAAGCCATTTACACTACGCCGCCGCAAAGTAACAGAGCAAGTGCCGTATTCTCCAAGCACTTGCCCCGTAGTTTGCGGAGGCGTAGTGTAAATGGCCCGGCGTAAGCCCGCGTAATTCAAAGGGGGCGGCTTGCATTTAAATTAAGCGTGCCCCCGCGTCGATCGAACTGCGCATGCGCCGGCCGGGGAATAAGCCCAGTGCGCATGCTCCAACTCACGACGGAAAGCGTCGTTGAAACCGACGTCAAAACGACGTGATCGTCACTTACGCAATGCCCCTATTCGCAAACGACTTAGTAAAACGACGTAAGCGACGGAAAAAGCCGACGCTGACCCGACGCCATACTTAACATGGCATCCGACGGTACTGCGTAAGGTTACTCCACATCTTTGCAGGGGTAACCTTACGCGGACGAAAACGACGTAAGCGACGATGGGGCGGCGTAACAGCATTCGGGAATCGGCGTAGTAGCCTCATTTGCATAGGGAAATGAGAAAACAACGTAAAGGCCACCTAGTGGCCGGGGTTGTCATTACATCTACGATCCGCAAGTGTAATTGTATTACACTTGTTGGATCCTCACCGGTATCTGTGCCAAAGTGATTCTAGGAATCACTCACATAGATACCCGGGGAAAAAAACGGCGATACGACGGGGTATCTGAGATACCCCGTCGTAGCGCCTCTGAGAATCTGGCCCTGTGTGTGCGCTACGCCGGCGTAAATTTGCGCCCAACTCTCTGTGAATCTGGGCCAAAGACAATAAGATCGGCGGGTATGTTGATAAATGAGGCTGAACAAAACCATCTAGTGCCGGGTAACGGGCGTGTTGGAACCTGAACCTGGTTTCCTTTCACAACACAACGTCTGGCATTGGGGATTACAGAAACGAAACCCATTTTATACCACAGATATAACGTGGTTCTTCTCACACAGCCATTCTTACCCATGACGAAGGGTTGGCACAGAACAACGGGCAAGTCCTTACATGCCCGCTGCTTGGCTCTGGATGGATTTTTAATCTTGTTTAAATAAAAGTAAAATTTTTTTTTTGGAGATCATAGAGGCAAGATATAAAACAAAGTCATGTTCCAATCTGCCTGTATTGTTTGGTTTAAAGAGGACCTGTCACGGTGCATTCATGAGCATTTGTAGATTCCATATGCATTTGTTCAGTTGGATTGTCAGACATACGGCCGCGGCCAAAAGATTTGAGAATGATACAAATATTACATTTTCACATAGGGCCAGATTCAGGTAGATGAGAGTATCTTTCCTCTGGAGTAACGCTTCTCATTTACGTTACTCTGAAGACCCTTTCAGCGCAATTCCTGTAATTCACATAGCAGTTGCGCGTAAACTTGCGCCAGAGTAACGATAATGCGCTGGCGTAACCCGACGCAAGTGGAAGTGGGTGTGATCATATGTAAATGATGGGCGGAGGCCGGCGCAGAGGCTTACGTTCAGCGCATCATCCACGGAGCATGCGCAGTGAGTGCGGCTCCACTCGCCCCCTTGTGCGCATGCTCACAACTTCCGTCGGCACCACTTCCTGGGAAACGTCAGCGCAATGCGTTCCGCTGGGCGCTTAAAAGCGCTGGCGGAAACGCCATTCCCGGCGCAAAAGTAGTTTCCGTTTCCCCCCACCCCAGGGAAGATACTTTTGCTCTGTAATGGCTGCTCCCGCTACCCCCAGAGAGAGGAGGAACCTCAATTTTAATACCCAGGAGGTCTCTGTCATTATCTCGGCTATGGAGACGGAGAATGAATTTCTCCATGGCAAAAAAAGCCGCAAGACCAGCCGGGAGAGGAAGCAGGGCATCCTGGAGTCGATTGCTGCCAGGGTCAATGTCCTGGGCTACTCCACCCGGACTGCTGGGGACATACAAAAGAAAATAAATGACCTGCGGCGCAAGGTGAGGGACAAGGTGGCCTCCATCAGGAGGCATGAGAGGGGCACAGGTGGTGGTCCCCCATGTCCTGTCACCCTGACCGCAGAGGAGGAGGTGGTTGCTCGCTGCCTGGAGAGGGAGCAGGTGGAGGGGGTCGCAGGCTATGACTCCGTGGAGGAAGGCACAAGGACAGGTAAGTGTTTTATAATCCCCTATTTGATGTTTTGCATTTGGGGGGGTGGGGGGGGGACATGTGCCAAGTGTGTGGGACCACCAACATGTGTCTGCTTTGTGTCATCCACAGATGACGGAGCTGGGCCATCATCTGTCAGCCTGCATTCCACCCCATCCCCCCCACGCCATCATGTGCCCGAGCCACTGGGTGGTGAAGAGGTTGTGGAGGAGGAGAGTGGCCACACCACACCTGCCGAGGTGGTTGTGGAAGATCCTGCTGTGGCAGAGCAGGACTTTTCATTAGTCTTGTCTGTCTCCTCCCCTTCTCCTGGCCCGTCTGTCGTCCCCTCCCCCATCCTTGGAAGCCCCTCAAGGGCGACACCTTCCACCCGAGGACATCCATCTTCGGGCCCCAGGAAGGCGACCCAGAAGACCAGGGGGGTGTCTGATGGTGTCCAGGACCAGTTGGCGAGGGATCACGCCAGACAGACAGAACAAATGGGGCCATAGCGGACCACTTGCAGAAAGTGTCTGACAGCCAGCCTGGGCTCCGTTGCCAACCTCAGCAACGCAGTGCAGGATGTCAGCTCTAACTGCGCTGCAGTGGTCACCACTTTGGGGGAGGTGCAGGGGGATATCCAGCACCTTACTGCAGCCGTCCAGGCCAACACTGCTGCCATCCATGGGAACAGTGCTGCCATCCGTGAGCAGGGGAGGCTGAGTCGGCGGGCCCAGCATTACCAGATGACCCGTCAGCTCCGGATGCAGGCCCAGACGAACACATACCTTGGACGGATAGCCAGGGCCTTGGAGGGCACGCAGGCCACACCTGCCAGGAGTGGCCCACCTGGGGATCAGCCACCTCCAGATGCCCCCCCACCCCCACCCACTCCACTCCAGGCAGCTGCGGAGCCAGAGAGGGGCCCCCAGAAGAAGCCCCCGGCATCCCCGATGAGGCCTTTTTTTTGTTGCTGGTTTTATATTATTATTTTTGACATACTCAGGTCATGAGTTTATTTATTTTTTTTCTCAGGTTATGAGATATTTTTCTTGTTATTGATCAGGATATGATCTTTCTAATTATTTTTGTACTGCACACGGTCAGGAGTGCAGGGGACAGTGTGAATGGTGTGTGAATGTGAGAGGGTGGCACTCCTGAAAGTAAGGGGTGTCACCCTCGGCCGTGGTGGTGAAGTGAACCCCACGGCTGTATGAATGACGTGTGAAAGGTGTGTGAATGGACAGTGACATCATTGGGGCCTTGACGCTGGCGTTACTGCTCCCAACTCCTACATCTGGACTTGGGCTAATCCAATGCGATGTGGATGTGGTGTGTGTGATCTAGGGACATCAGTGGTGTACACACGCGTGCACTGTCTGTGTAATTAATGTTTTGGGTTAGTGTCCAAAGATGCCTACGGCGAGGACCCTCCTGACTGCTCTTCCATCAGCAGACTGGGTGTCCTCTGGCAGGGGGGACTGTGTGGGTCGGGGGTCAGGTCATCACGTATGTCAATATGCAGGCCTTTTTTCATAGCAAAGTTATGTAGTATGCAACATGCACCGATGATCTGACACACAAAGGTAGGGGAATACAATAGGGCCCCCCCAGACTTATCCAGGCAGCGGAAACGGGACTTCAGGAGCCCAAATGTTTGCTCAACCACTGCACGGGTTTTGATGTGTGCTTCATTGTATTTTCTCTCTCCTCTGGTTTGGGGTTCCGGAAAGGAGTCATTAGATGGGGTCCCAATGCATATGCAGAGTCACCTGTAAGGTAAAAGACAGGAGAATGTTAGTCATGCATGTGCGATTTCTGTTGTGCATGACGGGAGGGGATAGTCATGCCTGACTCCCATGTCACTCACCAACCAGCCAGCTGTCCCCACATAATGTTCTGTTAAATTCAAATTCTGCTGGGATGGGGCTCTGACGGTATATGAAACTGTCATGGCTGGACCCGGGTGTTTGGCACGGACGTGCCATATGAGGCGTTGGCATCGGCTATCACCTGTACGTTGATGGAATGCCAATGCTTCCGATTGCGGTATATGTGCTCTGTGGCACTGGGGGGCTGTAGGCCACATGTGTTGCAATCAATGGCCCCCACAGTGCGTGGGAATCTGGCAGTGTTGTAAAATCTGTCATTGCCTTCTGCCGCAGCTCCTCAGTGGTGGGTCTGATGAACTGGTTGGACATGCGTCTGAGGATTGCAGGGACAACCTGGTGCACACATCTGCTTATGGAGGATTGTGACATCCCAGCCACCACTCCACTTGTACGCTGGAATGATCCACTTGCAAGGAAATGGAGTGTTGCCAGGACCTTCACCAGTGGCTGCACTGCTTGTGATCGGTGTGTCTTGCTGGTGATGTCATCCTGCAGGGTTGTGGTTAGTTCAAGTATTGCATCTGGGCTGAATCTGAAGAGGCGATACACCTCCTCATCCCCCATGCCAAAGAGGTTCATACGAGTGCGGTATATCCTCTCACGTGCCCGCCTCCTTCGTTCCAGGGGACCCATCAGTAGTTCTAGGACCACGAGTGCCCCTGGCATGTTGGCACACAGAGGTGTTGTCCTTGCAAGTGGGGGTGCTCAGCAAGCTCCTATCGTCGGTAACGCTGCTGTAGCTGCTCTCCTGCTGACCTGTGACCGTCTGGAGTAAAGATAAAGCAGCCTTTTGTAGGACGGATCAGATACGCGCGGCGCATGTAGCCAGCGTATGGTGCTAATCCGTTCGTGAATTGGGAAATCTCCCTCATTTGCATATTTGCAGGGGAAATCAATGGGCGCGACTGATGCGCCCAGCGAAAATAAACGCTGACGATACTCTGGCGTCGGAACGTTCCGCCGGTCGCAAATGAGCCGTTATTGGGCGCATCTAGTTTGGTGGGTACGGGCACATAGAAACGTCGGCGCATCGGCACAGTTACGCGGCGCATATCCAAATACTCCAGCGCAAGTGTTCGTGAATCTGGCCCATAGTCTGTTCTTATGATAGAAATTTGCATCATACTCCAGAATGGTATGAAGAGCGATCAGATGAATTGCAATTATTGCGAAAGTCCCTCTTTGCCATGAAAATGAACTTAATTCCATAAAATAAAAATAAACAATTCCACTGCGTTTGTGAAGAAGGCTTTAGGACACCCAAGAAAGTCCAGCCAGCACCAGGGATTCAGCTGCGGGATCGGAGCACCACCAGTGCAGAGCAGAGGGTGAAGGCACCGCCAGTGCAGAGGAGGAGGGTGAGGGCACCACCAGTGCAGAGCAGAGGGTGAGGGCAACGCCAGTGCAGAGGAGGAGGGTGAGGGCACCACCAGTGCAGAGGAGGGGGGTACTGCACTGGTGGCGCCTTCACCCCCTCCTCTGGTGGTGACCAGTGCAGAGGAGGAGGGTAAGGGCACCACAAGTGCAGAGGAGGAGGGTGAGGGCACCACCAGTGCAGAGAAGAGGGGCGAGGGCACCATCAGTGCAGAGGAGGGGGGATCGGGGCACCACTATTGCAGAGGAGGGGGTGAAGGCACCACCAGTGCAGAGGAGGGGGTAAGGGCACCATCAGTGCAGAGGAGTGGGTGAGGGCACCACCAGTGCAGAGGAGGGGGGTGAGGGCACCACCAGTGCAGAGGAGAGGGGTGAGGGCACTACCAGTGCAGAGGAGGGGTGTGAGGGCCCCACCAGTGCAGAGAAGAGGGGTGAGGGCACCATCAGTGCAGAGGAGGGGGGATCGGGGCACCACTATTGCAGAGGAGGGGGTGAAGGCACCACCAGTGCAGATCTTGCTAAGGAATGGCAGAAGGCGTGTGTGAGGACACACAATGAGGAGAAGACTTTTGGATGACGGTCTGGTGTCAAGAAGGGCAGCAAAGAAGCCACTTCTCTCCAGGAAAAACATCAGGGACAGACTGATATTCTGCAGAAGGTCCATGGATTGGACTGCTGAGGACTTGGGGGGGGGGGGGGCAATTTTCTCTGATGAATCCCCTTTACCATTGTTTGGGGCATCTGGAAAAAACTTTCCCTGGAGAAGAAAAGGTGAGTGCCACCATCAGTCCTGTGTCATGCCAACAGTAAAGCGTCCTGAGACCATTCATGTGTGTGTGTGGGGGGGGGGGGGGGGGTTTCCTTCTCAGACAAGGGAGGAGGGGGCTTGGAGGGCTCACTCACAATTTGCCATGAATAAAGAATGGTACAAAAACCTCCTCCGAAAGCAACTTCTCCAAACCATCCAAGAAGGGTTTGGTAAGGAACAATGTCTTCTCCGGCATGATGGAGCTCCTCACCAGAAGGCAAAAGACATAACTAAGTGGCTCGGGGAACAAAACATGGACATTTTGGGTCCATGGCCAGGAAACTCCCCAGACCTTTATCCCATTGAGAACTTGTGGTCAATCCTCAAGAGGCGGGTGAACAATTGCAGGGGATTGCAGCAAAATAAGGGTCAAAACACCAAAAATATTGACTTATTGGCATAAACTTCATGTCATTGTCAATAAAAGCCTCTGACATTTATGGAATGCTTGTAATTATACTTCAGTATCCCATAGCAACATCTGACACAAAATCTACAAACACTGAAGCAGCAAACTTTGTGAAAATGTATATTCAGTGGCGTTGCTAGGTTGGGGCAGGGGGGTGCGGTCCGCACCCGGGTGACAACCGCCAGAGGGGTGACACTTGTGGGCAGCGGCATGGCACGGTCCGCACACCCCTGCACTGATCTGTGTCTCTCTCAGCGGAGCGGACTAAAGCCGCCTTCTCATGTACACAGGACAGGGGGAGGGAGTCCGAGGAGGGGGACACTGCTGTGCCACACTGTTCTGAGGTCTGAATAGTGTATACTATCTTAGATGGACATGTGCTGGGGGCGCTATGGGAGGCGAGAGGGGGGGACTACTAGCACAAGTGGAGAGGGGGGTCTTCACTGAGGGGTATCTATGCTGGTGGGGGTTTGCACTGAGAGGGGTCCTATGCTGATGGAGGGGGTCTGCACTGAGGGGGTCTATGCAAGGGGGTCTGCACTGAGGGGGTCTATGCTGATGCAGGGGGGTCTATGCTGATGGAGGGGGGTGTCTATGCTGATGGAGAGGGGTCTGTACTCGGGGGTCTATGCTGATGAGGGGGTCTGCACTGGGGGTGTCTATGCAGGAGGGGTCTGCACTAAGGGGGGTCTATGCTGATGGAGGAGGGTCTAAGCCGATGGAGGGGGGGTCTATGCAGATAGCGGGGGTCTGCACTGGGGGGGTGTCTATGCTGATGGAGGGGATCTATGCAGATGGAGATGGGTCTATGCAGATGGCGGGGGTCTGCACTGAGGGGTATCTATGCTGATGGGGGTCTGCACTGGGGGGGGGTCTATTCTGATGGAGGGGGGTCTGCACTGGGGGGGTGTCTATGCTGATGGAGGGGGGTCTGCACTGAGGGGGTGTCTATGCAAGGGGGTCTGCACTGAGGGGGTCTATGCTGATGCAGGGGGGTCTATGCTGATGGAGGGGGGTGTCTATGCTGATGGAGAGGGGTCTGTACTCGGGGGTCTATGCTGATGGAGGGAGTCTGCACTGGGGGTGTCTATGCAGGAGGGGTCTGCACTAAGGGGGGTCTATGCTGATGGAGGAGGGTCTAAGCCGATGGAGGGGGGGTCTATGCAGATAGCGGGGGTCTGCACTGGGGGGGTGTCTATGCTGATGGAGGGGATCTATGCAGATGGAGATGGGTCTATGCAGATGGCGGGGGTCTGCACTGAGGGGTATCTATGCTGATGGGGGTCTGCACTGGGGGGGGTCTATTCTGATGGAGGGGGGTCTGCACTGGGGGGTGTCTATGCTGATGGAGGGGGGTCTGCACTGAGGGGGTGTCTATGCAAGGGGGTCTGCACTGAGGGGTCTATGCTGATGCAGGGGGGTCTATGCTGATGGAGGGGGGTGTCTATGCTGATGGAGAGGGGTCTGTACTCGGGGGTCTATGCTGATGGAGGGGGTCTGCACTGGGGGTGTCTATGCAGGAGGGGTCTGCACTTAGGGGGGTCTATGCTGATGGAGGAGGGTCTAAGCCGATGGAGGGGGGGTCTATGCAGATGGCGGGGGTCTGCACTGGGGGGGTGTCTATGCTGATGGAGGGGATCTATGCAGATGGAGATGGGTCTATGCAGATGGCAGGGGTCTGCACTGAGGGGTATCTATGCTGATGGGGGTCTCACAGGGGGGGGTCTATGCTGATGGAGGGGAGACTGCACTGGGGGGTGTCTATGCTGATGGAGGGGGGGTCTGCACTGAGGGGGGTCTATGCTGATAGAGGGGGTCTGCAGTGGGGGAGGGGTCTGCACTGAGGGCGTTCTATGCTGATGGAGGGGGGTCTATGCCGATGGAGGGGGGTCTATGCAGATGGTAGGGGTCTTTACTGAGGGGGGTCTATGTTGATGGAGGGGGTCTGCACTGGGGGGTGTCTATGAGGGGGGTCTACACTGAGGGGAGTCTATGCTGATGGAGAGGGGTCTAAGCTAATGGAGGGGAATCTTCACTGGGGGGTCTATGCTTATGGGGGTCTGCACTGGGGGGATATACTGATGGGGTGGGTCTATGCGGGGGGCTTTGCACTGAGGGGGGTCTATGCGGATGGAGGGGGGGTCTGCACTAAGGCGGTCTATGCTTATGGGGGGTCTGCACTGAGGGGGGTCTATGCTGATGGGGGGGGGTCTATGCTGATGGGGGGTCTGCACTGAGGGGGGAGGTCTATAATGATGAAGTGGGTCTGTGCTTAATGGGAAGTTTATACTGAGGAAAGGGAGTCTGTAGTTAGTGGAGGGGGGTCTGTACTGAAGAGGGACAATAGTTGGTGGATGGGGGGGTAACACCAACTTTTTTTGCACCAAACCTTAGTGACGCCACTGTTAATATTTGTGTCATAAAACGTATGGCCATGGCTGTAGAATCCCACATACTATAAGAAAATTGGAGAGTATAAAAAGATATCGCTGTCACCCATAGCAACCAGTCAAATCCTTCTATAC